>JARKIF010000369.1:0-24214 GCA_029378245.1 Roridomyces roridus | reverse complement strand
GCCACTTGCATCTCCTTTCTCACGACGCCGACACGACGAGGAAATGCAATCCGACTCTTCCATTCGATGGCCACAAGTGAGCAAGATCTCTGTGAATACTGGAAAGCTCTTTTGAAGACGAATAGATTGCCCTGGACGCTGTCGCCGAACGCGACGCGCGTATCCCATCACATCTGCGCTTCGCCCGATTTCATGGCGGAATATCCTCCAGGTGTAGACGCCCTCTGCAGCCGCAATCGGCTTGATGACCTGGAGAATTGGAGATCACTGACCTGGCTCATGATGCCACCACAGTGAGTTCTTCCATAGACCTTCGAGCGCATCGAGCCGATCTCGTTGTAGATTCTTCAACGCATTCGGAAGAAGGAGCTCACCGCCGTACAAGTTCTCATCTCGTTTTCCAAGCGTGCTGCAATCGCACACCAACTCTTTGAGTTGCCTCACGGAGTTTTCATGGAAGGCGGTCTGGTCAGAGCGCGAGAATTAGATGATCATTATGAACGGACTGGTAAGCTCGTTGGGCCTCTTCACGGTGAGTATTCAACATATATCTCCGAAATTTGAGGATGACTGGAAGTGATCAGGGCTGCCTATCAGCCTAAAGGTAATTCATAATGGAATCTGTCGATCCTAGGCTGAGCTCGGTTCAGGACCATACATCTTGCGGGACACAAGTCCACGGCTGGATTCTCGAGTGACCTTTTACAGCCCCTGCGACCAAGAATGCCCTCATAGCGCAAATTCTATACGACGCCGGTGCAGGTTTGATCTTTTGCCATCAGCCAGCCGCAAACCTTTTTTCTACTCCCAAGTGTTCTACTGCAAAACGAACCTCCCGCAATCCATAATGCACCTCGAGACGTATTCCTTTTGGGGGCAAACGCTCAACCCTTACAACACCAATTTGACGCCGGGTGGAAGTTCTGGCGGAATGCGGCGCTCTCGTGGCATTCGGTGGATCTCCTCTGAGTGTTGGGAGCGATATCGGAGGTAGTGTGCGCTCGCCTGCCTGCGAACTGTGGCCTCTGGACGATGAGTGAGCAATGGCTTTTGAATTGGGGGTCTCACTGTATCTTTGTTCCTAGAAGCAACTACGTGGCGGGTGCCAAAGGGTGCTGTCTCTACAAACTGTACCTGTGCTGACTCCATTGTGTCTACTCTTGGACCCTTGTGTCGCAGGTGGCTGCATTCTTCTAATTTTCCTTTGACAACCGTGCTCACGGTCTGATACAGGTCTTCGAGATATGGACCTGTGGCTATCTGTCACGATTCAACTCCAAGCCTTGGCTTCAAGAACCCCATCTTGTCCCTATTCCTTGGCAAGTTCCGGCGGCGGCCTACCTGGTCGGGTTCTAATGGACGCATCAAAATCGGCGTGATGTGGCACGACGGAGTCGTGTTGCCGCAGCCGCCGATCCGTCGGGCCTTGAAGCTTTGGTGGACGTCTTGAAGACTAAACCAGAGTCTTTCGAGATCGTGGATTACACGCACATTCAAAACTTTGAGATTAGCGAGCTCGTGGTACGCCCGATTTTTACCAGCCTTCTATGTATTCGTTGCCTTGACTGCCTGCAACCAGCACGAGTTGTATTTCATCGACGGGTGGAGCGGTTGCTCAGGAAAGAGCTGCCGTCACCGGTGAACCAATGTTGCCGTTGACTCAATGGGTGGTCAACCAACCGCGAGTGAAAAATCATTCTGCACAAGAGATTTGGGAGGTCGGGTTTCTCTCCGCCCGGCGTTAGGTTGCATTGATGATGACAACACACGCAGATGAACATCCGTCGAGACACGCTTCGTGCGGAATACGTAAAGCATTTCAATGGCCAAAATGTGGATGTAGTGCTGTGTCCCTCTGGTGCAGGCCCTGCACAAGCCCTGGGGACGTGCAAGTACTGGGGGTAACACCGAAGGAGTTTTAACACCCGGCCGAATTGATATTTATTCTTCCCAGGTATACTAACGTGTGGAATTTTCTGGACTATCCTGCGGCCACATTCCCTACTGGTCTCTACGCGGATCCCGCAATTGATCTGGAAGACACCGTGGCACACACGCCGATGAGCGAGGCGGACGCGTACAATTCCTCTTGCTGTTGAGTTTCAAAGTTCACTTTGAGAACCCTTGGATACTGACGGACTTGTTTCTCAGATAAAGCAAGCATCTTCACAGGCGCCCCATTGTGTCTACAATTGGTGCATCGCCGCTTCCATGATGAGCTTCCTGGTTAAAGCGCTGGAGGAGATTTCCAAGTTGCTGCCTCTTGAATAAATTCTCCTTGTCTTCTCCGAACAGATCCAGGACCCATCGTCTCTTTAGCTAACCATAAAGAGATTCCGCTTCTGCTCAATGAAAAAGATTCCGGCGGCTAACTCGCTGCTATATCAGTCAGAAGGTTCGACCCTGGTTCTGGAAATTCTGCGAGCAACTTGAGTCGACACTTGCTTGACATCGGGGCTTCCGTGAGCGTTTTGGTCTTTATAAAGGTCTCGTTCAGGACACCGGGGCTCTAAACTCGCTCTCCTTCTGCACGCGGAAGTGCGAATGTTGCCAATGCGCGCCCACGAGAAACTGGCACCGGTCTACTGCGCGGCGACGGCTGGAGGATATCTCCGAGTCCGAAGGTCGGACAAGCACCCACGGGCAGAAATGGCCTGGCCGACATCCAATTGGCGAGTCGGAGCGCTGGGAATGTTGTTGGATTGGAAGATCAAACAACGGCAGCAAAACGAGAGAAAGCTCGGTGGGTGCTATGTTAAGGCCAAGACGAACGGTGCCTGTACTAACGTTTCATCCCGGCGCTCGAGCGAGAGAAACGGTCAATGAAGAAAATTTCTCATATAGCAACAATAGACGCGAAGCAAGTTTGGACCTCCAAGTAGCAATTGTCATGGGGAATGGCAGCGATTGCTCCGAGGGTAAGCATATAATTTTCTACAGCGCGCTCTTGCTTTTGGACGCGTTGAATGGGCTGCGCCTTTTGCAGGCGACGATCGACGCGACATATGTACAGCGGCAAATTCCATCAAATGACAATCACCTCCGAAGTGACGTCGATGACCTCCGCCCATTGATTCGTTGCAAGGTTGCAACGGCCTTGCACACGAGCCTGGACCGCTGGATTCCGTCCGCTATTTCTCACGAATTGGAGACTTCCATTTTTCATCTTCTCCGGACGCCACTATCTCCAGAATTGTCGGGCAGGCCGGTCCTCGAGGATGGCAACGGGGGTCCGCTTTACACAACGTCAATTTCCATCCTTGGATTCATTACTTGTGCTATTCCCTACTGAGCGCCTTTCCTCCTATATGGTTCCCACATTCCGATTGCCATGTGCCGGCCACATGCCCCATTCATAAACGTGGAATCTTCTCTGTGGAAGAGGGGTTTTATGTCCGGCGAACTGCCACACGGGTTCACACGGTGAAGCGGAAGCTTCAAAGCACCTCTCTGTGATCGACCGACGAATCGAGATCCTCATGCTACGTCCTACGCGTCAGAGAGTGAATGGCCAGCTGGTATGAAAGATAGCACATACAATCGACCCCTGCCCTGCAGATATATGATTAATTTTCCTTCTTCCTTTTCTTCACTTAACGCCTATCGTTCTTGAGCATTCTTGGATTTTAATATCCGCCTCGGCGCGGAGGATAGCGCATTAATTACTGGGAGATTCATGTCCCGCCTCCAGCGAAGCTCGACTGGAAAGCAAAAATTAAATTCTTGGCCCGCCGGTTGGTCGCGAACCGGATCAGACTTCCGTTTCAGGATATGTTGTCCAAGTCACGCTCCCGTTGCCATTGCTTTTAATCTCAACTGGACGCAACCGTCGCTACAGGCTATGTGGCTTCTCGCTGGCAATACGGAACTGGAAGACTCGGAGGCCTCGGTCATTATGCGGATGCGCATTATCTTGAGGGTGTCTTCGGGATGCAATATTGGGCGATCCTTGCTGTCTTTGGAAACAAGATCATCTCAAACCCAGAAAAAGCTTCCGATCGCGTTACGGGTGCCCAGACGTCGGTAAACAGCGGTTAATTTAGCTGACTAGGCGGTTGCGATTCATAAAATGGTCACCTCTGTGTGGGGTTACCGGTTGTCGCATGAAATTTGATTCCACGTCGGTGCCTGGCGTACTCTCTCTCTTCTACCACCACTCTTCCTTTTCGTTCCCCTTCGTGCATGTGTTTGGGTCTCTCAATGTGTTGAATCTGTGCGTCGGTCGTCATCGTCTGCACTGTCCACTCCCAGCGCTGCATGTCTAAATCCCGTTCAGCTACTCCCACACCTAATATCAGCACTCCGACTAATAACCCGTCCTCATCTACTCCGACACCCTCACGAACTCCTACCAACGACACTACTGCCACCACTACTACACAGACTGCTTTTGGAGGAAGCTCACACCAGTCTACGTCGTTCACCCACTTTCACTCATTTGTATCATCCCAAACCTCCCCCGACGACCTAATACATCGACGACCCGACCCCGACAGTCCACCCATGGCAAAACGAATGCGCCGTCAGTCCCCCGAAAACGACACCCGCTCGCTCTCCTCTGATTCCCAGAGCGGGATGGCCGATACAGAAGAAGCCGAGGCTACCAGTCCGTACTCCGAGACGTCCCCACCGGCTGTCGCGCCGCTCAAGAAGAAGCGCACCCGGACGCTTACCACGCCCCACCAATCAGCTGTTCTCCACGCTCTGCTAGCCCAGGTGAGTGATACACTCACTTGTACGCGGCTGCCGCTCATTGATTGTCTCCCAGTCCCGATTCCCCACCACAGCTATGCGGGAAGAGGTCGGACGATCCATTGGATTGAGCGCGCGCAAGGTCCAGGTGAGTTGCTGTCTCGACTGCAAAGTTGTTCCGATTCTGACCCACCGTATTTAGATTTGGTTTCAAGTACGCGGACATGCTACGAAACATGGACGAAACACTTACGCGTTTACAGAATCAGCGTCAAAAGGCGCGCCGCCCGGGCAGCCAGACAAGCGACCCCTCGGCCACGGCGGCCGGGCAGTATGGCACGCTTCCCACGGCGCCAAGCTACCCTGGCGCACCGATGCCCTTTGAGCGCGATCCACGCGCCATGCCCCCACATGCCTACAGCGGGTACCCTCCATCGGAGCCTTTCCACGGATCCGCCGCTGATCCGCCGCCTCAACTGTTAGGCCCAGGCATGCCGGGGAGAGCATCACAGCGGGGGCGCCCCATTCTGCATTTAGCTTCCAGTGATCGGTACAGCCGTGACCTGCCTGCACCGCCCTTCACCAGCCGCTCTCTGCCTGGCCCTCGCACCCTAGACACTGAAAACCGCGAAGGGGTGTTCCCCTTCCACGAAAGCGATCCCTCGCGGACGCTTCCTCCTCTTATCTTCAATCAGCCTAGACGTCACGATGTGCATTCTTCTTCCATGATCGCGCGCTCTGCGCCTACGACCCCGTCGCACGCCTTAACGTCCCCATCTCCTTCCCCCACGTTTGCTCACCATCCACCCGAGCACCACTCGTACTCGACCACCGCGCTGGGCCTCCCTCCCCCCTTTACACTCCAGCCCAAGCCGCAATGGGACAGCTCGTCCTCTAATCGGCCGTCATCGTCGTGGTCCCATTCGACGCGTGGCAGCTCCTCTCCGCCGACGAGCTTTATCAAAGACTCGTCGCCCGAGGATGAGGACACCCCGCGTCTTGGTCCCGTGCAGCCGTCGCGCGCCGCTGGGCGTTATGATCCCGTGCGAGCCGTTTTCGTGCCGTACTCACCCACCACGAGTGACCCCCGCCCAGGCTCTGCCGGCGCAGGTCCCTCCCCGCCCGCATAACGCGCGGCTTCCCCTCACGTTATAATTAATTGGTGGCCATGATCTATATCTCTTCACGACCCCGCTCACTCACCCTCTTTTGGCTTGTATCCCTCGTAACGTCCTCTCTCTTTGCCCCCTCACGATCTTTACTTTCTCGCTCTCGGATACTCTAACGAATCTCTAATGCCGCAGACTAATTAATACTCTCTCCCTGCTGGCGTAATTTACAAAGCTCGAATATGGATATCTCCTTGTATTATTCTAGATCTAGTTGTCACTCCCTTGTAGTACCTGCCTTGTTTTGCAAAATAGTCTAGTCGCAGTAGTTGTGTGCTCAGTAATTGAATGTGTTGTTGTTTCAGTGACATTGAGGTTTGAAATTGACTCTGCCAACAACCGAATGACGCGCCCATCTTTCACGGATTGGGCCCCGGCGCACACAAGTGGCGGACGGCGGCGTTGCGTTGAAAGATTGTGTCGAACCCCACGTCACCGGTACCTCCGAAGCGGTTACAGTCCCGCCAGATATGAAGAACGGGAAGTATAAATTTCCTCTTCTCCTTGACGACAAAATATACGTGTGTATCTGAACTTTCCTCGAGCTCGAGGCCGGCATTTGCCCCACACCGAATTTGTTGAGCTGTGGAGACGTCACTGGCTCGTTGCCACGAATTTTGCTAGATTAACGAATTATATGTGTCGATTGAGGGCTCGGGGCCGTCCGAGTCGTCGCAGCGCCGGCATTTAGGGTCGATGACGCGCTCCTGGAAATTATGGGACTGCGCGCCGCGGAAGCAGAGATGTATCGCCGCCGAGTGAGCTGGCAGGTCTGCATCGACCTCGCTCGAAACAGAAACAGAAATTAGGAAGGCGTGGCGCGGCCTGTGTGTGCCAAGAATTCAAGCGCTGGCTGGACACGGGACCCGGCAGGGTCCCCATCTCACGTTGTTTAAGGTTTTGGAACTGGAGAACTGGGTCAGAATGTGTTTGGAAACCTCGCGCGGACACAATAGTTGGAAGGAATGGAAACTTCAGGAGGTGGGCCAATTATGCAGCGTCCGTGGTTCCCGTGGCAGCATCGGCTGTCCGTCATGCAGAGAACTTTGTTTCGATTTCGAGCGCCGACTGAAATTGCGCTACTGCCGATAGCTGATAATTTACGATGAGTTGCTGGCAGTTGTGTGTTTAAATTGCATTTATGAATGGCTGGCTCATCTGTTTCCCGGTCCCGACAACGTCAATTAAAGGTCTAAACCAGAGAACTTCGCCACGATGGACAGCGGCGGCGGCGGCGGCGTAACACTGAACGTGGCCGGGATCCGCGAGCGGGACGGCGTGGGTTGTGCCTGAAAATCGGCGGATACAGAGGGAGCGCGGCATCGAGAACTCCCTGGTGCAAGAGCGCTCAACACTCAGCGGTCAGCCTAGACCCAATCTGAAATTGAATGAAGACATATTTTTGCAGTGGCAGGAGGCTCCACTCGCAAGTAATAAACCCTCGTACGCTTTGGATTCAACAAGGCAGTCCCTATCTGCGGGCTAATGAGCTGATATGATATGTGGAGAATGAAACAGCTGTACACGCACCGGGGTGTCGTAAAACGCCTGAACCTCGAAAAGGGATTCCCTCGGAGATCTTCTTTCCTGGAAGGAAGCAAATTTAAATTCAAAAGCATCCGCCGCCGGTCAACGGCGGTTGCACTACGCCCCTCTTGTGGCACCCTCCTTCCGCATCGAGGCAGTGTCCAAAGATATTGGAAGCAAGCCCGGGCGGAAAAGGAAATATGAAGGGTTTGTGGCCACATTGATCGTGGCGCGGCTTGAAAGAGGCTGCTGCCAGAACGGAGGAAGAATCAAGGGACGATAGACGATTGGAGAAACAATTGGCCATTGTCAGGGAAGATAAGAAGAGCAACGGTTCTTATGAGCATGACGGCACGAAGGGTACGCACCACCGATGGCTTTCCCCTGTGTTCGAGGCCTAGAGTGACCTAGCAAATGAGTGGGAAGCTCTTTTATTGGTGAGGGGGTTAGATCCCGCTTCGAACATGGCCGCGGAGGACATCGGAGTTTGATGCCTGGAATGATGTCAACGGCTTGTCAACGGCCGAATCCCCTGAATCGAGTCAGCTTTTCTACCTTTTTTGAATATCCACTGTCCCGATTGACAAAAAGTAAACGGTTTTGGAGACTGGAGTGCTCTGGAGTGCCACCTGATTTTGACCAAGTGGAAGTCTGGCATAATGAACGATTGAACACTTTCTCACCGACGCTTGGTGACCGCCGGCGCTGAGTGGCCCTTTGCATTCCCTCGAGAAACCGCCTACGCTCTTGCGTTTAGGTCTTTAAGCGAACGTCAGGGTTTGGATTGGAAGATCTCGAGGCTACACGGTGACCGTAGGCCCGGACTTGCGACGACGAGTCCGGAGTGGGGCCTTGAGGTCCAGGGCCGCCCAGCCGTGCGTCGGCGCCTTTTGAGGTGACACGCGGCGGGCAGCGGCGTAAGGACGTCGATTTCAAGCTCTTTCAAACATGAACTGACCACCCTGGCCCTGTTGCAGAAAAATGGTGATGGGTGTAGGACAAGATCGTGGTCACAACGCGGTCACGTTGTTTGAAAATTTGATCATTCGCGTGCGCGGCTTAAGAGTCGAGACCCCACGATATCGCTGGACAAGTGAATCTTCTAACTAGGTACTCAGGATTTGCGAGCACGGACAAGTCTCTGTAAATCCTCGAGTGTAACCCTATCCCTTTCTGCAGCATCCTCGTTCTCAACAATCTTGTATCCCCCTTCCACCAGTAACACCGAGTACAAGAACCGTGCACCTTCCTCTTCGGAATCGTTTTCTTCTTCTTCTTCGTCCGAGGAGTCCTCACTGAACGCCACATACGCGAACTCGGTCAGCTTGCCCAACTCCACAGCAAAAGCCGTGAAGACAGCGTGCCAGGGACGCTGCCACACGACATTGTGTTGGCCGCCGTCATCTCGATGGCTAGAGCCAATGGTGCAGTGCTGAAAATCCAACCGCGTGAGCGTATCTTTGTGCCGGATGACGAATTGGACGATATCGTAGTCCGGTATGGCGGGTTCACACATGAACCTCTGGAGGACAAACTCGGTGAGTTGCGGCAGAAAGACATCTTTGAACGACAGCGCCGGAAACCCGCCGACCCAATGGTCGGTGCGCAGTGTCAGAGAGGTAAGCGCCGTCGCACTGCGAATGACGTTGGGAAGGCTCTTGTCCCAAAACTCGACACGTCCGGGGTCGGGGAACGTTTCCTCGTCCAATTGGTCCTCGTAGTCGCCGCTGTTTGCCGCTATTTCCAGTTTCTTCAACGGCCGGAAGATGGTCAAGAAATCCTCTCGCGAGTAGAGGCTGTCCGGAGCCGCCCTCACGTTTATCAGCCCCAAGGAAGTGAGCGAGGGCGGCGGGTGGCTGTTCGCTAGTGTTTCAAATACCTTGAGATGCATGCACGTGTCGAGCTGCTTTTTGCCCCAGTCGCCGGCAAAGTCCAGGCGCAGGTCCTCTAAGCTAGTCAGCCCAGACAGCCTGGAAGCAGCGACGAGTGCAGCGGGTTCCTCTACACCGGAGGTTTGAGAAAAGAACCATTGAAAGGAATCAGGGCTTACGGTTGGGATTGCCGGGGACGGGTCCCTCCCCAACTGCAATGTACATCATCCGAACCGCCCTCCTGACCGAGTCACCGCAGTGCCGGAAGAGCTCGGCGCCTTTGACACTTGCCCCCCATACCATAATCATGTCGAAGAGCCACGGTGTGAGCAGCTCATTGATGGGTTTCGAGACAAGACGCAGTTTGAAGAGGGTGTGCAAGTCGTTCTTCAACTGGTCGAGGATAGCATGGAATAATTCGACGGGGAGTTCTGCCATTGGAGACCTGGTGAGGTGGCAAGAGTGAAGATGGTTTGGGCTGTGCACGACATGACTTGGACTTGTTCCGTTGATTCGTTACCCCGGTCCACCCGGGAACGCCGTGACCTTGACCGTGTATGCAAACCGTGTGCTCGAACGGAAGCCTCCTCCCATGTCGATCCAAGAGGTTTACCAACATTGTCGGCCCGGAGACAGGTCCACTAGCTGACAAGACTGGGAAGCTGACTAAGATGATCCGGCACGTGTATGCCGCGTCAACAATCGCAAACTCCTCTTCCTCCTGGCCATCAACAAGCCATCAACGCGTCAACGCTGCACCCTCGGCGCTACACCTCGCTTTGGCCACTACCGTGCCACGCGTTCCGACGGAAGTCATTGACATATCAGACTCGAGCGACGAAGGCCCTGAAGCCACCACAACGCGTCAAATTGAGGAGCAGGATGTGGCACCACTGACATGCGATGCATTTGACTCGGACATTGAGGAGGAACAGGCAGGCATAGAAGCTGACCATAAACTCCTCATCGCTCTCTCCGTCAATATCAAGGTGGTATTGTCCCTTGAACGCGTCGTCGTGGCTGACTCCGTCAACAAGGACGACTTCGAGGACGCTCTGCAAGACGGATTCGAGTTCGACGGCTGCTTTGCCTACTCGAAACAATACGGAATGTCCACTGCGCCGAACCCTTGCCTCAGTATCGACGGCTTAGGCACCATAGGGATCCCGCTTAGCGAACGGGAGGCGCGTTGCTTTATTGCCGCCTCAACGGGCGATGTCGATGAAGGTGTATGGGAGATACCACCCGAAAAGGTGCCAAGGGATTTGAATCGCTCGTTTTGCGCTCGTTGAAGGAAGTCTAGGTACATTTCGATAACCCTGCCTGGGATGCTTGGATTCAGAAGACTGCCGGAGCCGACGCGTCTACAGCACTCACAGCGTATACTACGGTCAAGCCCTCCTTTTCGTTGAAAAAGCTCGTCATTCAGGAAAAGAGCTCCTTGTAAGCTATTTTCTTCTCCGTGCTTCGTCGTATCTCACGCTTCCCAGAGTTTCTCGTCACAAAGAGTCAGTCTTCCCACTCATGCAGTAACTCAGAGTGACAATTGATACTAGACCGATATCGAAAGACCCATCGGACACGAAGATCGGCGACCTCATTGTAATCCTTCCCAGCCGCTTCGAAGGGGCCAATCTCCAACTCCGTCATGCCGGGAAGGTGAAATCCGTCAATTCGGCGCGCCACAGCAGGCTTTCGACGTCCATCGTGGCCGCCTTTTCTGGTGTAGAGCACATCCTCACCGGCGTGACCTCGGGCTACCGCCTATCCTTGCTCTACGACATCATCCAGCCTGCCACACACGCCGAGGAACGGCCAATGCTCCCAGAGATGCAAGGGCCGACGCAGAAGCTGCACGATATTCTGCTCTCTTGGAAGCAAGACGCCTCCGGCACAGCACCGGCGTATCTTGCGTGCTTACTTCAGCACAAGTATAAGAAGGACAAGAACTTCAAGGGCCAGTCCCTCACCGGCGCGGACGCCCTTCTTCTTTCGCACCTGTACCCACTCGCCCGCGCCCTCAAGTTCCACATCCACATCGCGCATGTGGACTTCACTGTCCAGACGTATTGCACCGCTCCAGGTCATGGCTGCGGAGATGGATACGGAGGACGGGGCAAACGGAGGTGGTACGACGACTCTTCCGAGGAGGACGAGAGCGAGATCGACGAGGACGAGTTTCATACGGACGAAGATGAAGAAACGCAAGAAACGCTGCGTGTTACGCAGGTCGTGGATTTGCGTGGCATGCCCGTTCACGTGGAGGGTCTCGAGCTGCACGCCGACGATTTGGTCAATGGAGACAGGCTCACAGAAGGAGAACCAGACACAGAAGATTTCGATACATACGACGAACGGACAGTACGTGTGCCTTTCATTCCCGCTGCGGATTAAATTGATGTCTTCCAGTCGGGGTCTCGCAAAAAGGGTAAGCTTCCTTTTTTTTAGACGCGCTCCCGCTGTTGACGATGTCCTCTTCAGTCTACAAACGCTCCGTGCTACTCATTTGGCCGAAATCGGGAGACATGGAACGCAAAGTTACCACCGGTGACGTCTACGATCATGCGTGCAACGCGTTGCGGGGTGTCTCCTCCGTCCAGCCGACAAAGCGGGAGAAGCAGTTGGTCGAGAACCTGCTCGCATGCTGTGAAACTCGTCCCAAGGAAGCGAAATTTCCGCGGGCAGTGCAGGCGCTGCGGAAGTGCGCTATTCAGTGGAAGGATGCGCGGGTGCTCTTACGGGCTCTGAAGGTGTGCGTTGCAGATAGGAACATCGACATCCTAGGCGTTGAAGGTTCGTCTCCGCGTACCGGGTGTTCGGATGGAATGCGGTGAAGGGCTTGTGAGTGCTTCTGTGTCGATCTACTCGCTTCCGGGTACTGATTTCTTCATAGCTACCAGGCTGCTGTGGAGAATGACGAATCCAATGCCCGTTCCTACGCCTTGCTGGCTCGTCTGACAAAGTTGGGCGGAGAGGGCGAGAACGCGGAGCTTTTGGCGTGGTGCCACAAGGAGATCGAGAGTAGGCTGCGCTCGCTGGGCAAGATCGATACCGATCAGATACCATGGCTTGCTGAGCTCTGTCTCATCCACGGCGGTGGGCTCTTGAAAGATGTGTATGTGCCTTTTAGGAACCTCGTTCTGTTTCCAAAGGCTGACTGACTGCTTCTGTATAGTGTCTTCCCGCAGTTACAAGCCGAAAAGCTCGACCAGGCCCTTTGGATTTCTTTCCTCAAGCATCTCCACGCCAGGGTCCAGGGCGCCTCAGCAGCCACCGTACAAGTCGTTCGTGCCCTGATCGTCCAATGCGTGACAGACATTGCGCATAAACTCGAAGCCTTTCCTACCAAGATTGACGAGAGCACGTATTCGTCCGCCAGTGCGATGGACTGCGGCGCAATTGTGGAGGTCATCAAGCTTTGCCTCGAGACGGAGAACGCGGAGCTGTCTACGGGCATCTTCAAGAAGATGCGAGAGGCATCCCAGCAAGGCTCATTCAATTCCCACTTCCCTCCGTGGATGTATTATTCCGAGATGTGCGCATCACTCGGGGCATACTTGCAGGCGACCACTGGACCCAGCTTGACCGCGCTGTTCCGGCCTTTCTTTTGCGACGCTGTAGACGCAATGGTCTCCACCGCGCGTCGGGAAGCTCCGAGTCGCCGGACGACCGATTCCATATGCCCGCTTTATGATCAACATCTGGCTACAGTTATGCTTGCAGCTCGGGCTGCGGGGGGTATATCAATGCTTCAGCATAGGTACGGTCTTGCTCTGCTTCGGTCGCGCGTAATTCTCATGATAATGCAGACTGACTGCGGACATCCTAAAAGGACGCGACACGCGCACACTTCAGTCCCTGGCCCGCGCTGTTATGGCCGCGTTTTCTCCACAACCGACGCACGACGGTTCTACCGCTTACAACGCACTCATGACGACCTTTGCGTGCTCTGTGATCGATGGGCTCAACATGTCGGCGTTCAAGAAGGATCGTTTTACCAAGAATCCATCGGAGCAGCTGATCGCGCTCGTCGAATTCTGCTTTGAAGTCGGCGCCCAGTCCCAGTGCGAGCGCCTCCTCACTCGGTTCACACCACCTCCTGTAGGAGTCGCCATTGCGCAGCACGTGTCCGACGTCCTTGCGCTGTTCTTGCCCGTACTGGAGCAATACCTTTCCGCAGTAGAGCTCGACTTGCGGACGGAACCATATAGGACCTTTGCGGCAACCGTTGTCGAGGCTTTCGCGGAGCACGTTATGAGCCCCAGACCGACCGAGCCCGTGTCCGCTGCCCAGAAGGAAAAGATTGGGTGTGGGTCGTGTCAGGAGTGTAGAGAGCTCAGAGCTTTCTTCCTGAGTGATCGGGAGAGCATTGGCTTCATGCGGGTGCAGGCGATTAGAACACATCTAGAGCGCCAATTGGCCAAGACTCGAGCGTGGGGCGCCCGCTGGGACACTGTAGCCTCTGGTAGTCCGCATACCCTCCAGGTTCGTCATGCGATCAGAGTCCTGTTTTTGAGACAATATTGAAATATTCTTACAGGTCACCAAACCAGCTAGCATGACCGCGCTCTTCCGCTGGACGGAGAACACCAAGGTCGGCAAGTCACTCCTGCAGACTCTGGGCGATCCTGAATCCATTCTGGGGTCGACGTATCCGGCTGTGTATGCGCGGATACATAATGCAGACCCTGCAACTGCGACGCCCCTGGTCAATCCGGTTGCGCATACAACACAGAAACGCGCCGCGTCCCCCGTCGCATCGCCAACTGCCGCGAAGAAGCTTCGGGCGTCGTCGTGAGAGATGCATCATCATGGAACAATATTACTTGCACATAATCTTCATCTTGGTAGTCCCATATTTGACTAACGTATAATTACTTGTACTGACCTCTGTAAATATTGTAATCGGTCCAGTTAAATGAACTTTGAAGAGGTGTTTCAGTCGAGGTGAATGGCAAGCTCTGTACTAACTTGACACTTCAGGGTAATAGACTATGTACCGAGCATCTCTGCTTATTTGCAACCCGCAACGACCACATCGCCAGCCTTTCCGGCGTCTAAGAGCGCAGCTGCCGCCGCCTGCGCAATGCTGGTCGCACTCGGTCTGTAAGCAAGTATAAGCATTAAGCATCAATTGATGTAAGGTCAACGAGGGAATCCGATCCACTTACTCGATGATACTAGAAACCGCCGACCGCGCCTGATCCAATCCCGCCGAGAGCTGGGTGCGCGAGGCGGCGGGGGCAGTGCCATTTACCAGTACGGCGCTCAGGATGCTTTGGACCGCGTTGTTGATGCTGGAGATCCCGGCTTGGGCGACGGCCACGGCGGTGGTGGTGGAGAGATCGCTACAAGTGAGTGATTGAGTAAGTAAAGCACTACGGTGGCAGAGTGGATGGGGTCGTACGTCGAGTTAATTTGACCGAGTAAGGTCTGCGCAGAGGAGACGCTCGAGACTACTTGAAGACGGGCGAGGTTGCATTGGAGATCACCAGTTTGGCGTCTGTGCATGGGAGCTGAGGCGAGTTGAATCGATGCTCGTAATTGGAACGGATGCGAGTCTTACCCGCCAGGGCACAGGCTGCAACGCACACGACGGAGACAAGGAGAGACAAGAAACGAGCCATTTTGAAAATGTGCAAAAGGAAGGGCGAGATTGGGAAAGTCGAGAGAAGAAAAGAGGTAAGACACCAGGTCAATGAAGGAGAAGAAGATGAGAATACAGAACCCAGAGGTCTTCTGCACTCTTTTATACCAAAATCGTGCGCAGTCAATCGCTTGGGCAGAACATGAAGGAAATACTGAGAAAACTGCGAGTCCAATCCGAGGCCGCCGGTCGTTATAGTGATTTCAGTGGATAATGGCGGGTGTGCAACAGTCAGCTGCGGGTCCTTGGCGCAGCCGGGAGAGTCAAACACGCCATCAGAATTGTATTGTGAGCGCAGCCAACACTGCTTGCCTTCCGAGCGTTCCGAGGGCCCGTCAGCACAGTTTATGTGAACCTGTGGTGAACCCGCATGGCTGGTTACCACTGCCAGCTTATCCTGGGGTTGAACGTTGAGAGGTCATTAATTCATCTCCATGTGCCTGTTCTGTCTTGAGCCTGCGACCGCGATACTTTTAATACTGCGCAGCCGGGCAGTGTAAACCAGCCAACCAACTTCGAGCCGGTGAGCGACAAAGAACGATTCGACGATTCAATCCATGACTTTGCGCCCAGCTACGCTTGAAGTCGAATCAGACGGGAGAGAGAGAAAGAGGATTGATGGAGCATCAATATATGATGCAAGCTCTCTTCCTCACCCATCATGTTTGAGTGCATCCCGCTGGATTCTGCGTCTTTCCGACAAAACGACACTCGTGGAACTAAGAGCTGGCCGCCTGTCGAAATCAGCCCCTCATTCGATCCACTCAAGGGCCGAGGGTGGTCCTGCATCGCGAACGGCGTGGACCAAGCGTGGACTTGACTACTTGCCGTGAAACGGCAAGGAACATTCAATATCACCGACAAACCGGCGGACTTCACTCTG
This sequence comes from Roridomyces roridus, assembly GCA_029378245.1. NCBI lineage: Eukaryota > Fungi > Basidiomycota > Agaricomycetes > Agaricales > Mycenaceae > Roridomyces > Roridomyces roridus. Next base: position 8,425 of record JARKIF010000369.1, on the reverse strand, counting down.
CGCAGTGGGTGCAATTCAACTGTCTGCTACATGACAGCGCTAGCCACGGACGTGAGGAAAATATTTATTCCAAGCTGCCCTGGCGCTCTATCAGGCTCTATCCAATCTCCATTGTCTGTATTCGTGATACGTACTTTTTCTGCTTGCCTGTGGCTCCATGTCTTCTCGGGAAATCAAGCTCTTCTTTGCTCCTCCTCCTTACGACGAAACCCTCGAGCAACTTCATCTTCTCTGTGGCTGGAGTTTCACGCCAATTCAAACTGACGACAGCCAGCATTAAGATCGTGCCTCCAAGTATAACAGTCGACAGGGCATCTCAGGACATCCCGCTCCGTACTGACATTTCTCGTTTCGCCAACTCCATTAAATCTCACGTCGGGCATACATATAAAGGACCCCAGCCTACCGCCTTGCCACCACAGCCATGCGCTTCTTCCTCGCCTCCGCCCTCATTGCCCTCGCTAGCGCTGCGCCGAGCAAGCGTTCTGGCTCTATCATCGAGCCTGCCTCTGGGACAACCGTCAGCTCCGGGACCTCGATCCAATACAGCTACGTCGACCAGAATTGGTGCGAAGAAGGGTATACGCCCATAACCATCTGGCTTTCGGAGTCGGCGCCCACCGCCGTGAACTCGACCGGTCAATTGTCCCCGGGCACGTACATTGAATACTACGGACAATATTTGATCAACAACTTCGGTTTGTTCCTTATACTTTCATCAAGTCACTCCCGCTCACCTACATTTGCGGCAGGCCTTCCCGTTATGCAGCCCGTCCCTCCCGCGAGTCTCACGATCCCCGATATTTCGGCCTACGGCGCGGGTTCGAGCTTGTTCTTGACTACCGTGGAGACTGCCTTGTTTGGGACGTGCCCGGGGGTTCGTTTTTTATTTATTCTTCCGTATCATGAGTTTCGCTCATCATGCAATCCAGGGTGTCTCTCAACCTGCTCAGTACCGATTCACTTCGGTTTCGCTCACTGTCGCGTGAATCTGGCTAGTAGACGGGGTCGAATTACTCCACTGTATTTCTGCGCTGGACTCATCCCTTCGTTCCCTCTCCATCTCGCTTCATCAAGAAATCCTAACAAATGCAAATCACACAACGCCAACGTCCAAATATGGAAATTCTCGACTCCAACCAGTCTCAATCCTGCTCTCCACCCATATCGAGAATAACCACACGTCCTGATGCGTATGCGAAGCATGCTTTTGTCTTTGACACAGCAGATTTGGTAAAGTCGCGTTCATGAGGCGGAATCCAACATCGCGAGTTTGAACCGACCACCCACGCATTGCTCAATTGGAGTCGATCGTTGTCTTCATAAATGATGCGGAATTTCTCTGAAGCGCTCCCTGACTCGGCTTTGGGGATCTTCCCGGAATCAGGTAATGTGAGAGGGGTGGATGCCAAAAATGATGTCCCAGTTTCCACGTTTCGGATTGCGACGTCCTGACCCAATTTGAGGACAACGTGTGTGTCATCTCGAGAAATCGCGAGCACAACATCCTCCAACTTTGGTGCTGGGAAGGGGACGGTGTGTGGATTAGGCTTTGGGAGCCGTGGCACAAAGCTTGCCTCCAGCACAGCAGCTCCTGTGGTTGAATCCCATATAAAAATACGGTATGACTCCACATCGTCTTTCTTTGGTTGCTTACTGGCGAAGGCAACCCGACCAAAATCTTGAAAGAACGCAGCCGATACAAGCTCAGATTGATTTTGAAGTTCGGCCTCCAGTTTACCCGTGGTTGTGTTCCAGATACAAATACTTGCCGGCTTTGGTGCCGAAGGCCAATGCTGTGTGATGGGCCAGCCCTTGCTCCAACCTGGATCAAGGACAACACCCAACAGTCTTTCTCCGTTCCGAGAGAAGGCCACTCCCTCGATCCTGAGGATTGGTTCTATTCGCTCCAAGTCACGCACGAAGCTTGAGCTGGCTAGAGACAGTGCAATGGGTTGGCCTGTGGTTGCATTCCATAACTTGACAGAATTTTGGTTCGATATCCCAGCAAGCCAACCGCCATCAGGAGAGAACACAAGGCAATTCCAATCAACCCTGCGGCCTCGAATTGCTCCCTCGGATTTGGAGTCTTTGTCGGGGTCATGATTCCAAATGCGCACGCCATCTGTTGATCCAACGACGATCCGGCTATTCTCCTGGGAAAACGAGACGGAGAGCACATTCTGTACCTGGTCGGTTACACTCCACAGCTGGCCCGTTTTCGTATTCCATGCCTTGACCCAGCTTTTTCCACCGGAAGCCAAGAGTGTCCCGTCGGGAGAAAATGCGAGACAGTTGACTATGGCTGAACCTGGGCCTGGCCTGAGCCTGTGTGCCGCAGACTCCGGTTCTGTGCTTGTCCCGCCTGTATGAATGGCTAGGATCCGAGGAGAGGGCAAGAATGATAATGGGGATGCAGCAAAAGCCAGTCGGCGACTGTCATGAGAGAATGACAATGCTGTGATATGGTTCCCGGGGTAGGGGATTATAGTCTCTAGTTCTCCCGACAGCATATGGTAGATCCAAATGCAGGCACCATCTTCCGACGCTGAAAATACTCTACTGCTGTCCGGGGAGAATATGGCTGCCAGAACTGCCGATGTGTGGTATTTCAACTCGATTACCAGAGTTCCCGAGTTTGCATCCCAGATTTTGACCGTTTTATCGCTGGATGCAGAAACAACTTGAGTGTCATTGGGGGAGAATTTGACAGAATTCACGGCGTCTGTGTGGCCAAGCAATGTGGCCTCCAGGGAGCCTGTTACTGCATCGCAGATTTTGATGGTTGAATCTGCGGAACTGGAGACAATGCGAGCGCCACTGTTCGCAAATTCGATGCTGAGAATTGGGCCCAAATGTGCCTGTATTGTATTCTCTGCCGCCCCCGTCTGTGCATTCCACAGGCGCAGCAAACCATCATCTGAACCTGCAACAACCTGTTGGGCATTGGGCGAAAATGCAACGGCTTGGATTGGAGACTCGGTGTGCATGACGAGTTCTTGTAAATCCCATGAGGTGGGCAGCCCGGCCACAATTTTGGGAAAATTGTCCGTGGGATTGATGTACACTTTGCGCATGGGGGATGTTTCGGGGATCCAAACCAAAGCAGATCGGTAAATTTCGGAGCCATACTGGCTGATAAGGTCGAAGTTCTTCTGTAGGAATCGACGTGCATCTTCAACAAGCAGCTGTAGTTCTAGAGACTCGTCGTAGTTGGTTTGAAGGCGCTGTACTCCATCAATTTACTGTTGACAATGGTGCAATTATCGGAAGACTCACAGTTAGCGCAGAGACTGCCACCGCGAGACAGTCGAGTCCCGAGTGTAACCCATTGATCCAGCCGAGAGCCTCCAGCCAGTGAAGTAGGTGTCGACGAAGAAAGTTGTCGAGAGCTGACATCAGACTCGGCCTCGGATTCTCCGTGTTCTCGAGGTGGTGAGCCCAATGAACACAAGAGTATTTCAACGCTTCGTTGATTTGATGGCCATAGTTGTCGGAAATCTCTCCTGGGTTTACTGGGAGAGTCCGAAATTCAACAGGAACATCACAAATGTTGTACTTGAGTGAATCATTCATGCACTGCAGGCATTTGACCAAGAGTAATTCATGACCCTCGGAAATGTCGAGCGCTGTAAATTCCGGGCAAGCGATCTTGCAACGGGAGGTGTCGGTGGCAAAGTCAGGGAAAGAGGCATGAAAGGGTGTTATCGGATTCAGGGGGTTGGATGGAATGTGGATAAGAGATGTCAGGTGTGACAAATAGGCCTGGAGAATTGTAGCATCTCCGCCGTATAGCAATGATACAGCTCCAATAGACAGTGGATTTCGGAGGAATATAATCATCGACAACACTCCTTTGATGTCGTCGACTTCGCTCTCCTCCAGAGCGGCACAAAGTTGACGCAGAATATGACCATAAAGCCTGTCAATGACCGATATCTTCTTTCCATCGAGCCGCGAAACTTGGTTGGCCATGAAAGATAAGCGCCGCTGGTACAGCGGTCCTCCATCCATAATATAGCGGACAGCGGTTGCCGCGTAGATGAAGAATGTGCCCGATTGATCGACGAGCCTAGAGACCTCATCTTCAGAGGGCCACATGTCTAAAGAATGTGTGCGGTATCGTTCGTGAATGTCACCTAGGGAGGCCTTGATGTATCTAGATATGTCGTCGGCGACCACAGCTTTGTCAACCTCGTGAAGATAAAAAGCTCGGGGACCATGTGCCCATTGCTCTTCAAATGCCCTCCGAATCAAGTATTCATCCCGGCTGGAAATGAATACTTTAAGAGGGAGGTCGGAGGAGGAAGCAAATATGAGTCGAATCAGCGAGTGGACAATATTGAGGTCTCGACACTCATCGAGAGCATCGAGGATGATTATTTTATAAGGCAGAGAGGTCCCAGTGAGCCTTCGGGTGGGGAAGTAAATGAGCTTGTTGAATTGATCGGCCAACTTGATGTACGTGGGTTCTGCCAGCGCAGAATCATCCATAATGGCTTTTAGTACATGCGACCTGATTCCTGGAGACGCAATGCACAGTGCATGTGCAATGGTAGGAACGATGAGGCGGGCATTGCTGGTTTCGTCGGAAGCACGCGAGCAAAAGAAGCTGGCGCCAAGCATTTGTTTGTCCTCGAGAATTTCGCAGAAGGTTTGCGCGATGGTAGATTTCCCGGTACCGGCCATGCCTATCATCCAGTACACCTTGGGAGCATCGCGGTCGAATGCCCAATTTTCCAAATCCCTGAGGATCTGGACCCGCGTTCCGGGAAGGCAACCGCTTGGATCGCCGTACGACGAATACCGGGCTTTATACGAGGTGGATTCGTGGTTGAGTTTTTCGATGGAGCCTGATGATGGCGGGTTCGTATCGACCTTCTGATTGTATACGAGGAATTCGTACCTTGTTTCAATAGCTGACACTGTCAGTTACAGCATTTTTTGGTAGGAGGTCCTCACCTGTAACATCTCTTGCATAACAACGCCGGTGGTGAGCTGTATATCCAACTGGAAGATCTCGCATAGAATATTCATGTTCCGAAAGGCCTTGGTTATTTTATCCGAGTCCTTGGTCCCCTCTGCGGTACGTCTCCAGAGCGAGTGGTTTTGTAAATCTTCGACCGCTCGCATCTGTAGAAGAATATTGCTACAAATAATGGGCACGCCGGAAAAGAGATGTAGAATCGACGCACTCGCAAAACGTCTCGATACGACGATTTAGCACGGGAATTCCGTCGTGGGCTTTGTAGTGCTGCACGACTGACAAGATCGATTTGAGTTTGATTGCAAGGTCCGAGAGTTGTTCCGTATTATCCGACACTCTCTGAGAAAGGAATGTTACAAATTCAGATGCAAAGAGGGTTGGGCGCACCTCGGCAAGTTTACAAACGGTCAAAATGATGCCGGCCGCACTCTTGAGGGGCAGAAACATATCCGAGCAGTCGTAGAGGCTCTCGACCACGAGAATTAGACTTTCGTACACCGTCGTAGGTTCCACCGGTAGCTGTTTCACTCCTTGGCTGATAGTCGACGGTGTGGCAGAGCGCCGTGACGCGCGAGGCGGAGTGATGGGGCGAAATACGGATGTCGCAACGCTTGCCGGAAAACGCAACGCCGATCTCAGTGCATTTCTGGCCTTTGAGGGGTCCGCCATATCCGTAGTCGACGCTGGTGTGAATGGAATGATAGTGGTCGCGGTCACTGCCTCCAGGCCCATTGACACTGCCAACAGGCGACCCGCGAACTCCGTCGACGGTCGTGAAGTTGGCCGACGACTGCCGACGAACATCTGCGACGATATCCACGGACCTTGAAGGGACGATTTCGGTGATCCTTAAGCTCGATCCACAAGCTTAAGCTCAGGGCCACAACAGAGACGAGAGCAAGGAATCGGAGAACGATAAAAAAAAAAAGTTTTGTTGCACTGAAGCAGGCGCCGCAGCCAGGGATCACAGAATTCGGAGAGACAGAGTGTGTGTGGATTGAAAGGCCAGTAGGTCCCGTTCATTTTGTCTCGGGTCAAGTGCAAGATGAATGTAAGCGGGCAAGAGGTTGTTTGATGGCACAACAAATTGGGCGACCTCGATTTGGCTGTGAATTACGGACTACGAAATCAGCCGAGACAGGAATGGATTACGATTACCAAGTAGAAACAATATACAAGCTATGGAGTAGAATATACAATGGAGTATCGGAATCTAGTAAACGCTGTGAACAAACACCTCATATCACCCGAGGCTTCTTCGCAACAAGCGGGCCTGCAGCAGTGGGAGCAGCATGCTTCGGTGCCACATTCATCGTCTGACTGGCACTAGCCAGTGGCACAGGAGGACTCGTATGATGTATCCGCGCATACACGACCGGGTAATCCGCACCCAAAACAGTTGCAGGATCGCCGAGAGTCTGCAAAAGCGACTTTCCCGTCTGTGTATTCGCGTTCCACTGACCGAGGGCTGTCATACTCGGCGGCTTCGTGATCTGTAGAGAAAATTCAATCCACGGCGTGAGAGAAGGGCGATATGGTGACGAACCTGCAACGTATGCGGACTACCGTGACGAAGCGTAGCCAATTGCACACCCCATGTCCGAGCCACACCCCCCAACTGACGTTCCAGATGAGTCCGAATCGCCTGAACTCGGCTGAAGGCAATGCTCTCCCGAGCACTCAGGAAGAAGGCCCTGAGTTCTCTACACTCCGCACACATCCCACATCCAACCGTTGCCAACTGAGCGGCAGACACCATCTCAGTGGGCTTGGCCGTCATGACGTGCTCCGCAAACCCCTTGACGACTGCAGCTGCAAACATCCGATACGGGTCGGTCCGCAAGTCCAGGTTCTGCGTGGCGAGATATTGCTTCAGAACAGGCAAGAACGGCGCAAGGACGTCCGAGACGTGCTTCGCCACGGTGACTCCGGTGGGACGGGTGGAACGAATCGAGGAGAAGGCGCTGGCACTGATTCTGCGCGCCGACCTCGAAGCAGAATTTGACCAGACTGAGCATGTGTTCCGATGGGCTGCCATAGGAGGAAGTGCATAAGAGTACCCCGCCCTTGAACAGCGCGGCGGTATCGACCCTGTCGATCATGGTGCACACAAGGGTAGCAAGGACTTATATACGCCGCAGAACCTTGGGCTGAAAACGCGTTTCTTGATGCAACGCAGTGAGAGCCTTGAAGGGTACGAGTATCGTGACCTTGGAGTGTAGCCGCAGTCATCTGAGTCTTTCGTCAGAATCATATCCGAGTGGCGAAAGTACACAGTACTCTGCTGGAGCACAGCTATAACGCCCCCGCCGCCTTGGCTGCAAGAACGACCGTCGCGTGGTGGGTGTCAGAAAGCGGGCACGGTGTGATCGGCTTGCCATCCGGGGCTTTACGCGCAGACGACACCATCGCAGCCACAGCGTCCGAGAAGAACGGCTGGAATGGCACGCTCAACCCGGGCACGGTCTGCATGTACGTGTTGAGTGAAGAACAGAGCTCCGAGTAGTACATCCACGGTGGGAACGTCGCGTTGAATGGACCCTTCTGCGTCGCCTCCCGCATCTTCGCAAAGATGCTGGTGCATAGGCCCTCATTCTTCGTCTCCACGCAAAGCTTGATAACCTCGACAATCGCCCCGAGTCCTTTTCTTCCCGGTCACCGCCATGATAGGATGCATAGGGGCTCTTTATCGTCTTGGTAGGGAACGCGGCGAGATTGCGGACAGTCTCTGTCACGCATTGGACGATCAAACCACGGACGACCTGCGGAGATGTCGTGGGGGCACCTTGCATGCTCGTCTGCAGTTGCTGGAGGAAAGGAATCCAAAACGTCTTCTCGAGCTTCTGCGCCTGCAACTGCGGAAAGATGCTACAAAAAAGATGAATAAAAGCCCATAGGTGTCAGGATATTACTCACACATCTCGCAGGAACTCCCCGCCGCGGGAAAGCCCGAGCTGAACGAGCCACGGAATCTGCGTAGCATCGACCTTGCCCAGCGAGCGCAGCCGACTTCAGCTTGCTCGTTACACCAGGCCAAAACCTCCGCGTCCTGCTCCCTCCATGCCCATCTTGGTAAGACGCGCCAGCAACGCATGGCGCCGCGCATTCGATTCGTCATTCTTCATTGCGTCCGTGTAGCTACAAAAACCTCAGATGGAGAACGTAGGTGATCACGAGCACTCACAATTCCTTCAGCGCATCCCAGCCAAACGCCTGATACGCAGAGACAAAGCCCTCGAGGCCCATAAGATCCGTATTCTTATCGACCCCGCACACCTTGAGCGCCCTCAAAAGTACTTGGACGTCATTCCACCGGTCAGCCGATTCCCGGAGGACCTGCATGACAAGCGGGAGCTTGGCGTCCTGGCGCCGAGTTTGGCAGCAGCGCATCAACTTGTCCACAAGCTGTTTCTCCCTCTCGGCTCAACAGAGAGTGAG
>JARKIF010000368.1:0-24269 GCA_029378245.1 Roridomyces roridus | reverse complement strand
AGGACATCATGGCGGCCCCGCCGACCATCTGCCTTACAGAGCTTGTTCTGTGGATCCTGACACTGTACTTTCTCAGAAACTGGACGCGTCTGGCTACTTGGCTTCTATCAAATTCAATTCTCATGGGTCTCACTGCTTCTGAGGCGTACTTCCAGTGAGACGGGTCGGAGACTCTGGGCAGCTCAGAATCGGCATCTAAACGCACATTCATGTGCAACCGCCCGAATCAGACAAACTCAGGCATCTTCCCAGCCATTTGTTCGTCGGAGTAATTTGAGGTCGTCGGCAGTCGTCGTGCGGCCGTCGCCACAACTCGAGTATCTGCTAAGAAGGTCCACTGTTCCTCTTTCCTCTTTGCTACAGCCGTTTTCAAAACTGTATACGGGTTTGGAGCCTCGCTCCACGTACGTTTTTGCTGACCTTTGTTTGACAGAGAGTCGAGCTTCCGCTCCACTCAACTCCTCAACTCAATTGAAGAGCTGTGCCGTGGCTAGACGGTATTTCTCTTTCCGGGCAGGCTAGTGGAGTGGAAGCAGACTCACTGGCATACCGAGGTCAACACAAACGACGGTGGAGCACTGAATCAAAACCCGTATATGTTTTGAAAACGGCTGTAAAGACGTTTCGGTACAGGCAATGACCACTGTGCTCGCTGCCCTGTTTACTTACGAACCTGGGAACTGCTTTTTCAACTGAATATTTGCATCACCACTTTATAACTGAGCGCAATCTGTGCGAAGGAAGCGTGAAAGTAGGAAAAGACAATTCAAACCCATGACTGTCGCACGCCGGTGGCGTTCTCACACCTTTGCTATCGCTCGAAGCGCTAGATCTGAGGCTATCAAGTCTTGGGCGATCGCGCGGCTTTGCGCGGTTGGCCTCGCTTAGATGATTTAGGTAATTTAGATTGGCCTCGCTTAGATGCGATGTGCGGGGGATGGACGCCCCGCAACGCCGAACAGCGTGTGAGTATAGGTGTGAGTGGAGCTGAGACCTGCTGAGACCCGGCTGAGGGAAGGAGAGGAAAAGCTTCGCCGGTCATGATGAAAGTGCATCTTTTATGTGCAGAATATTCCGTTTGAGTGTTTGATGATAGGCAGCACCTTCAAGCTGCCAAAAAATTGGTATAATAAATGACGCATGTGTTGACGATATTCAGCGGTTGAGGTTGATAAGAGTCCGTCTGAGTGTTTTGATCACGACTCAGGACCACTCCAAATGCCCGCAAAAAAGCGGGAAAAAATATCGCAGAGGTCCCAGTCCATTTAGCAAAAGATCTTTGCCTTCTCCAACGGCGGCGCTCCAAGGGCAAGCGCGTACCACCGGTTGCCTCCCTAGGGATTCGAACCCCAGTCCCATGATTGCTGGTTCGGTCTCAGGGTGATGACGCTGTTGACCACTGAGCCAGGGACGCGGCGATATATCTGGACGGAACCAAATCTTATGCAGCTTCTCGGAGAGGCGGTTACCTCTTATTTCGACGCAAATTGGTTGCACAAGCACCCTCCAGTAGTATAATGGTGGGAAACGGCGGCATTACCCTTTTAGGCTTGCGATCGTTGATTGAATGCCAGCCGACGTCGGACGAGGCGATTACGTGGCCCTCACCTCTTTCTTCCTCTTTCTTCCCACCAACATCCATCGCGACACCCAATCCTTTCTCGCCCGCCATGAGTGTGATAGACGTTGACAACCTTCCGCTCGACGGGAGGATCCGGCATTTCATGTACCAATACGCCAAAGGTTCTCATTTTGTGATACCCCTCCAACCGTTCGAGCGCCAAGGCACATGGTCCGCGGTGCGGTGCCGCATGTCGAGGATTAGAAGTGGCCTGGAGGCCCCGGGTGTGTCTCTCGTTGTGTTTTCCTCTCTCTCTGTTTCTGACCTTCGAGCCAGGAGAGGGTGTTTTCGCGTTTGCCTTCTCGCATGCATTGGTCAACGTCTGTGCCGGGTTTGACAATGGGATCGTTGGCAATCTTCATGGGGTACGCTTCTTTGCCTTCTTTCACGCGCGTAACGCTCATGCCTCCTCCCCAAGCTTCTCAAAGGTATCATTCTGGAGAAGGGGGTGATGAAGGCCATTTTGAGCAAGATACGCTATGCGGGAATCGACATCGTCATCCCTAAGGACTGTTTGAATGCCAAGAAACCCTTCTTCCAGCTGCTCGGCGCGTTGTGGTTCGATGCCGACGGCACCCACAAGCTTCTTCCTTGGTTGATCGAGCTGCTTCCCCCGCTCATCGAAGAGGGCATGCGGGTGAGGGCCGAGTACTACGAGTCAAGGGGTACAGAGTGAGTTTCAATGCATCCCGTCTTGACTGGCCATTGCTCACCGTCTTTCCAGGCCGGAGAAGGAGGACAGAACACAACTCACCCAGGGTTTGTCCAATCACGCCGAGCTCTCCATCCCTAGACTCTCACTACCACCGTTTCTCAGATATGATGTTCTTCAACGCACTTTACGATATGTACGAGAAGGCCCAACCAGTAGGCCCGCAGAACGCAACGGCCGTCGTCCCCGCCAAGACCGACGATGGCGTTTCGATGTCAAGTCTTGAGGAGGCTCTCAACGCAGACGGTGGCTTATTGGCTGACTGCGTGTCTGAAACCGACTCGGATGTGCGTTTCCCCATCCAATACTATCCGATGCCAACGCCTGACGCATGTACACAGATGGAGGACGTTTCGGTGTCGGGGCTCGAGGTAAGCCGTCTTTTCGCTCACGACTCTCATGCTCATCTGGTCTTTGCAGACCGACGAGACTAGTTCTGTTGCGTCGACGGTACAGACAGCGTACACGCTACCTTTATCTGCATTGGTATGTCGTCTTTTCGCACCCGAGTTTCACACTCATGTGGGTTTTTTAGGCTGAATGGGAGACCGCCTCCGTGTCCTCGTCGACTGTGGAGCAGTTTCTCGAAAGCTGCCGACTCACCAGCGCTACCCCCGCTGGCGAGCAAAGGGTCAAGAAGATGAGGGAGGCGGAGGACGATGGTTGTCTTGCGGACGTATCCAACGCCGAGGTATGTCCAAACACTTTCTTCATCTTTGGTCACACTAACCTGGCCACAGACCGACGACGACGACGATGCCACTGCCACCGCCACTGCCACCCCTACCCGCCCTCGCTCTAAAGCAGTACGTTGCCAACAGTTGCCTACGTTCTCACTTCCTCACCTCCTTCAAGGATTCTCCTTTCCCCACCGCCAACGCATCCCTTTCCCCTTGCGCGCTCCTTTGACCGCACGGAACCTGTATCTTCTAGGTGTGCTCGTCTCTTTTGAATAGCAGCTTCCTGCACACTCACTTCGTCTCCAGAGGAGCCGCCGCCGCTTCGCAAGGACTGCCCCCCCAGCGTCAAATCGGATTTCTTCATGAAGGCTTTCGGGCCTCTTGAGGAAGGTTTCACACTTTGCACCGAGGAGGAGGCTTACGGTGTGCGTGCCTTCTTCTTTCGGCTGTATACACGGGACTCAGACGTTTTTACAGCTGCCCAGTGCATCCACCGCAATTCCCGGTATGGCTTCCTCGTATCCTTCCGTCCGATGCACGCTCACTGTTGAGCAGGTCTGGAGCCAGCGGCGGAAATTTCAGAGGATGATCAAGCATTGTCGCCACCCCGCTTCACCAAGAAACGCCGAGTCTCCCCGAATGACTCCAAGTCTGCCTACAGCCGCGGGTCGTCGGTCTCTTACCAGGCCACACCGCCGCGTCCGAGATGGTGATGGTTCTTCCTCTCCTTTCCTCCTCATCCCCTCCTTCATCCTCCCCTGCACCCTTGGCCATGGCGCCTCTCCCATACGACCTCTTTTTTCATTCTTATACTATACCACCATACGAAACGATACCATCACATATACATCCAGAAACTGCATCGTGTACCACCTCCCCTCCAATTCCTTATCCAAGACGATTTGTAGAGCATCAATAGTTAGATTTGTACTACCCACCAAATAGAATGTAGCGCCTTTTCCATTCTCTTGACCTTGGGCAGCCCGAATGCCGTGCTACATAGTAGGTGATCGCATAGCTAATATTAGCCTGCCTTCCATTGTCCTGTTCTTCCAATCCGAATCGGCTCCGGGGCAGACTCAGATCATCTCAGTCAAGAAAAATATGTCTTGAAGATTGCTTGAAGTTGTGGTTACGGACGTTGCTTGGCCGGCTCTGTCTCTGGAGTCCAAGGTCTCAATGAGCACCTGAAGATACCAGTCAACATTATTCAATAAAGTTGATCATTGAATGAATCCTGCGACGTGCTTGTCCGATCCCCCGCATTTTGATCATCTTCCCCATACCACTTGTAACGGACGCGTCCTCGACGCGTCAGTTCACGTTGTCCGTAATCCCCTCCCGTCCACGGTGCGGAACAAAGGGAAATTGACGCGTTTGAGCACTCGCGCTGCCAGTGGTCTTGACGATGAGAATAAAGGTTTGAAGGAATAAATTCATCTTCTATTGTGGATTGTGCATACATGACAAAGGATTGGATACAAGCTGACCAGGGAGGAGAGGCGTGATACTTGTACAGAGAGTCCAGGCGTGGATACAGAATCATCCAAGGTGAAAATACAGTCCGAGAAAGGTGGTCCGATTCAGAAGACTCGATAATGTAGGGCGTCTAATTCTAGAATGGGAGCATTGTCACGGAAGGATGGGAAGGAAAAGAGACCATACATGGCTGGATGAGTGTAAATAGTTTGTAGTTCTCGGAAGCCATGCATGAGAAGCTATCGAATGGTCAGATACGAGGAGTTGAGCCCAGAATTAGCTAGCCGAGTCGACAAGAGAACGAGGCGTACCTCGAGACAATTCAACCTCGTTCACTGTCCTCCGCGTCCGTCGAATCTGGGCTAACGTCCCGTCCGGAAGCCTTGGCCAGAGCCTTGAACCATTTGCGCAGGATGGTTAGGCGAAGTGGAATTTGGGAAGGGAAGGAAAAATGTACTTTGGACGGTGGCAAGGCGAGCCTCCTCCTTCAGCATCTCAGCATCGGGACTACTTACAATGAGGTCAGGACTCAGCAACGGGCACGACAGAGGTCGGACGCTAACTGACTGTTCATTCCAGGCCACAAGGCCTACTTTAATGATGGGCGGTGAATAGCGCGGCAACAAAGGGTACATGGGTCATGGCCAAGTCATGGCCGCCGTGTTCGTCGGAGAGGGCACCGAGACAAGCGTGGAACGCGTCGTGTTACAGCTTCTCGTCTTTGTGTAAGCCCGTACGGTAATTTTGCAGTTATCGAGGTCCTGCAGACGCAACTGCACGCCGTCAGAGTATTTTCGGATGTAATCATGGTCTTCTTGCGGCTTCGGATCGGTGAAACACTCGAACCAACGGGTGGCCGGCACCAGGAGAGAATGATCCTCCACGACGGCGCGGACGGAGTGGCGGGTTCTACGGTGGCGTCGGCCTTCTGAACAACCCATGGTGGAATGGATGAGAGGTTAACTTTGTGGGCGTAGTATGTGCGTCCGCGGTTTTGAAAGGCATGGATGGACATTGGACACGTTTGAGCATAGAGGTTTCAACAGCTGTGGACTGGGAGTGGGCGATGTAGGCGATTTTGCTTGGTCCGACCAGTTCATCATAAGAGGTTAATGAAGGCGATGTTCAGCGTGCGGTTTTGAAAGGCATGGATGGACATTGGACACGTTTGAGCATAGAGGTTTCAACAGCTGTGGACTGGGAGTGGGCGATGTAGGCGATTTTGCTTGGTCCGACCAGTTCATTCATAAGAGGTTAATGAAGGCGATGTTCAGCGTGCATCAGCCTTTTGACAGTTTACTTGGCACTTTATGGCACTTTTCCGCTTGCCACGAGCTCGGCAAAAGTGAAAAGTGGCAAAGTCCACATTCCAGCTCCCTCAAACATAGGCTTGGACAGACCATGTAGCTATCTGAATGAAATATGAGTTGAAATGTCACAGAATATCAAAATGTGCGGGAGGTTCCGGCAAGGAGAGAGCCGCAACAGCGGCATCAATTCCGTGTTGCCGGGGACTTTTTCGGAAATCACACCTGGCTTTTCACTTGTCGACTTTAGCACTTTTCGGCACTTTTCCGGCTATTTTTTGGCGTGGAAAAGTGTCAAAAGTAAATTGCAGGAAGTCTGATGTGGCGAGATCCAGGAAGCTGTCCGGTACATTTTCACAGAGAGATTGCAAGCATTTCCGACCGAATGGAAAGGAAGCAAAGCAGTCGGAGATGGTGGTCGTCCAGGAAGAAGTTTTGTGCCGAGTTTGCCGAGTCGCGGCAGTATGATCTAGTACTGACTGATGTAAGAGTTCCAACACGTTTGTGGGCTCGCCCAGAGGGCACTTTGTGTGCTTCTTGAGGTTTTTGAGTATTCTGAGGTACAAAAACACAGCCCACTGGAGCCCAAGCAAAAGGATACTGATTGGAGTGGATTCGAACCCACGCCCTTTCGGACCAGATGCCTCTTGAGAGACAATGTTGCTTCAAAGGAAGCTGATCCTTAGTCTGGCGCCTTAGACCGCTCGGCCATCCAACCTGGGCATAGGGGGTTGAACCGGTGAAAACACCACCTCCTTTAGAACCATGAAGTTGAACCTCGACTTAGCGCGCTCAAAATCACTGTTTTATTGCCAGCATGGAGCTCGGATACTAGAAAGCAAGTTGAACAATCCTCTCAACTCCTCGGCGGCTGATGATACGAGAAAATCGCCATCGTCACCACACAAACCGTAATACTCCACACAAACCCACCAATCCAAGGACCCCCTTCTGCATATCGAAGACCCGTACCCGTCTTGAAAATTGGCACCCAACCATTCTGAGCAAGCGACAATCCACTGGTTTGACACCAGCAGTTTTGAAACGCGCCAATGTCCTCGAGGACGGTGGACGCAATGATCCAAAAGGCGTTGCATATCGCCAGTCCTTTGCCGGAAAGCCGGCAGACGACTGCGAGGGCGCCGAGTAGAGGTGAGATGGGTTTTTCGGGGTCTTGCTCGAAGCGGTGCATATACGCGTGCGAAGCGAGGTTGGCCAAGACCAGGAGGATCCACGACACGGTTGCTGCGGCGCCGTACAGGAGGTAACTGCCTGAACGACAACCGAGGCCGATCGGGGGTATTCGGTAAGCTGCATAGATCGCTGCGCCTGTGATGCCCCACTGTAGGAAGCAAGCAATCAGGGCAGCACCGAGGATGTGGTGGATTGTCGTCGTGGAGATGTCCTTCCGCCCTTCGAACGCCACGAGGTCTTGTTGGGCTCGAGGTCGCAAATTGCGGCCGCGTCTTCGGGGGTCAACGGGATCGACGCGTGGTGTTGGAATTTGCTGATCGCCGAGTGGAAGCCACCATGCACATGCTTGGTAAACGCAAACCAGGTGAAAATACGGGCGTAGTTGAAAATGGGTCCCTCCCTCCTTTCGTCACCTCGAATATCGAAGCCGAACCAGGTGGGTGGGGAAGCAGGCTCCGAATGGCAAATGGTGTGTTGTGATTTTCTGAATCAGCGGCGACTGTTGAGATTTGACTGGTCGATGCGAGGAGGTTGAGTTCAAGGCAAGGACGATGACGTGCCAGAGGCAAGTACAAATCCGCATCCGGAAACAAGCCTGTTTGGTGCCCGAAATCGTCTGGGTCGACCCTGGCGTCGGTCAAAGCCTCTTTGATACACACAGCGTTGTCTTGTGTTCCGACTTGGATATATCTTCAAGCGGATGAATATTGAAAACGGTGTCAGACGAGAACATACCCATAGAGGACAGGGAACCTGAGAAATCCAGAGTAAAAATTATTCCACGAAGCGAGAAGCACACATGACATACATCCAAGTCCACACCATACTGGACACAAATTGAGGACAGACTTGAGGGCTACCAAATGAATCGTGGAAAGCGGCGATGAAAGAGAGCAAATAGGACAAGGCCGCCATGAGAACTAGGAAAACATCAGTTCAATGCAAACAACGAGAGAGGAATCCTTTTCACCTTGTGCGAGAAACGAGTACGTGAAACCCCGACGAGTGTTCTTGAGATCCTTGTGAGCAACCTTCCAGAAAATATTGCGATCCAGGTCGTTGATGGTGAGGAGACTGGCGAATTCTCCGTCCCGCTGATTAGCCCGCATAGGACACTGCTGGACTTCGACGACGATAAAGGCAGCCTTGTCCAGCCTCTCGATCATCCATCCGTACACAGCTTGCCGTGTATTCCGTTGCACCCTTTTCCTTGAGCCCTCGAAACTTGCGAAAAGCATATCGTCGATTGAAAGCGGTAAGAGCGAGAGAGTAGGTGGCCAAGGCAGGGCTCCCGACGGCAAGACAGCCGCTGAGGAGGTTCATCCAACCTGTGGCTTCGAAGGGCAGCTGGGCGATAAGGGCCAGCCATGGCAATAGCCACGTGGTCATGGTAATCGCGGAGGTGGTAAAATCGATGCTCTGAGGCCTGTCAAGCAGAGAAATCACTTCAAAGCGAATACCCACCTGGCGCATTGTACCACAGGAAGCATAGCAAACTTGGGCTGAGATACCCCACACCTCGCTCGGTATCTGGGAGACATCTGCAGAACAAACGGGAACCATGGGGTGGCCCCAGAGATCGACGAGACCAAAGGAAGTGCAGTTGAACTTTGCCGCACAGGCGGTGTCCCAGTTTGGCACGAACGTGGTACTGAGGGAGTTACCCATGACTTTGGAGGTGGGTGGGGTCGGATTGGGCTGGATACAAATGAAGGTGAGTGACGTGCTTGTTAAGTATTGTTACACTCACTGCCTTGCAATAGGATGGACTCTCTATCTCCCTCCGACTCGCTCGCTACAGCTTTGGGCGCTTCCAGTATCTCGGCAGTAGTGCCTTGGGTCAGAACTGTGTTTGCGTAATGTTACGGCCCAGGCGGGACGGTTGAGGTTACTGGCAGATTGACTGTCGCCTAGATCTGTTATCACGAAGTGCTGTTTTGGAGTCTGGACTCCATTTTCAATCCGGTGATGAGTTGCAAAGCTTCCAGTTGAGTACAGACAGTAGCAGATGCCGCCTAAAAGACCGTGAAATGCCTTTCTCCGTCTTGAGTCTTGTATGGTGATTGGATCACAAAATCCGAAGGCGGCAGGACTTGCTGACAAAGTTGTTCCTAGTTGTTCTCACCCAAAATTACAGTGGGTGATACAGAACAAATACAGAATCTAGCCGGGCGTCCCATCTGTCGTTCCTGGAATCGAACCTCGACCATAATTATCATGTATGACTGCGGAGATCCGTTCCCCGCCTCGGCCGACAACAGAATAGGTTTCGTCCCAATTTCGTCGCGATTATGGCTGTGGGAGGCGCCCGAGTTCTGACTCGACAAGTACAAGTGTGAAGTCTGTGGTAATTGGGAGAGATGTCGAGCGGGAGCGCCAGCTGCTGGACTCGGAGAAGCAGGCGGTACCAGTGAGCCATAGACGGCGTGGATTGAGATACTGGCCCAAAGCCGAGGGGCACAGACTGAACAAGCAGGGTTTCGAAAAACACGCAAGGGGAGATCGAGCCCTGGTGAAAGGGCCAGGTGACTTGTGTTGACGGTGTGAATCAAAGAGCGCATCAAGGCCAGCGCAGCCACATCACAGTCCCGCTTATCACGAGATTCTTGCTCTTGTCTCGACTCTGATTCCGACTCTTTAGTATTTACCCTCCGACGTCCGTGTCCGTGTCCCATTCCAATCCCTCTCGGCGTGTTTCCCTCTTGCCCACTGTTTCATTTTATTGTTATTTCCACTGATTGGCTCCATCCACAGTCCCCCGCAGTGCGGCTCTTTCGGCCTCGATTTCCTTCCTCAAACCATTTATCAGGACAAGGCGGTGAATTTTTCGATCCAATTTCTCTGGATGCTAGTCGTTGCTCGTTTCTCGTTCAAAGAAAACAACGAAAGAAAAACAACCAGTGGGGGTTGAGAACGTGGACTGCTAGCAAGACTATCCCAACCCCCGGAGACAAGCCAGCCGAAGGCCCCGCCGGTGTAACAGATATCCTTTCTTCCCGCGACATTCGAACGCTTGGCCAAATCTCGACGCTCCGAGTCGATCAAACCGTTGAGTTAAGGAACCGGTTATTAGGATTGTGATGAACTTCATTTTATGGCGCTCTTTCTGTGGCTGGAAACACCAAGGAAACCTTGAATTTTGGGCAGCACGACTTGGAAGGTGGACGGAACAAGTGAGCAGGAACCTGCCCCATTGGGTTTGCGATTTCTGATCTATACTTACGTGATGACAATTGAAGAAGCGCGTGTTGGCACGGAGCACGAGAGCGAACCATCTTCGGTGCGTCTGAATCTCGGGTCATACCTACGCCTTCTCTCGATGTTGCTCACATTGTATTTAGTTTGTGGCGGCCGTTCTATGGCACCATTGAACAATTCCGCCGCATCTGGCTCGCTCCAGAACTCCTCCTTCAAGTTCTGCCTGTGAACTAATAATTGTCCCGAAGGCGGCCTCTACACTGTCCCAAGTCCATTCGGCTCGTACGCCAACTTCAACTGTGCGCACACCCCGGGTTGATCGTGATGGCACGCACCGTCAACGCCCTCCGAGTCATCATCCAATGCTCACCGACACTGCGCCAACTTCTAGACCTTGCCTTTATTCTTTATGCATGGATTTGTACATTCCAGATGTGTTCAAGTAGTGTAGCATACTGTATCCCAAATTCTCTTTGTATTGCGCACAGATCAGGAAATTTCGGTTTCGAGTTCAATTTCGCGAGCGAGGTTTGCCTTCGTGACGAGAAGCCTTGGTCGATTCAACCAAAATTTCCAACCACAAGTACTAGTTTACATAATTATCTGATGACTCCACACCTGTAGGGTGTTGACATACCGCCTCGTGAACGCACCAGCATACTCTTTGACTGAGCTACTTATTTATTCTATATCCGAGTCTGTACTTACCCATGGTGTGCAATTGTTACCTCACTCGACATGATACACTAGAGCCGAGTCGAATGGACCTCCAGACGGCGCACGCACGCAGAACCGAATGTGTCTTGAACGCGCAGAAGAACCGTCGATACAAGTAGTAACAAGTATCTAGCTCGTCGCACCCAATTACCGTTAATCAAAATGTAAGCAATCAGCAACTACGAGCTCTGCGTCGGTATAGGCCCGCCTCTCCCACGGAACCCTCCCCGTCCTCCCCGACCAGCAGCACCCCTACCCCGATCCGAAAACCCACGATCCGCCGCCACCGGAGCAAAGCCCCTACCAGTGCCACGGAAAGCAGGCGACGGTACAAAGTCCGTAGACATCCCTCTACCACGAACAAAGTCCGGCGCTACACCTCTGCCCCGGAAAGCTGGACCACCACCACCAAAGTCTCCGCCTCCTCCTCTCCCACGTACAAACGCCCCGCGTCCTCCTCGGGGAACAAAATTCGGGTTAGGACCAGCGCGGAAGCGCCCGCCGGTTACAGGACCATCAACCGGAGCTTGAGCGTCTGGAACGGATGCTACCGTCGCCGTAAGAGGAACGACTGGTGCTGGTGGTGGCTGCATGAAGCCACCACGGCCCGGGAAACCACGACCTCCGCGAGCTCCACCGCGATTGGGGTTCGACATGATGGCGACAGGTGAGCTGGAGGAAGATTCATTAGGCTTGATCTCTACGGGAAGACGGACAACTAACCTCATGGCCTGGGGAGGCCGGAATGAATTCGGTCCCTGTGCAGCCCCAGGCGGTCCTCGCCAGCGATTGGACGGAGGCATAGGCGGCGCTTGGGCCTTGGGCTGCGTGGACGTGGACGTAACGAATTGGGGATTCGTCAAATTGAGACACATATTAAATTCCACCGTCGATCCACGGTACTGCGAGCACCGGTCTCCCAGCGTCGTTCCCGCCATGAAGGGCACATCCCAGACAACGTCCATCGAGTTGGTATTCAGGCCGATGACGACACCCTTGACAGAGAGCGGTACGCCTCCCGAATCTTGGACCATCGTCACACGGTCACCGAGGGAAAAGTGCTGCGTTTGCAGACGATAGACAGCGTGAGCCGGCTTGAGAACAGCTTGACGTGGAATCCCCTTGACTATCGCCTTCTTGATCGCAGACGTCGGCTTGTTGGCGGTGAAACTATCCGCAAGCTTCTCGATGTCGGTGACCGTTCCCTGAAAACCTCATCAGTATGGGTGTAAATGGGAAAGATTATCCCTACCTTCGTGAGCTGATCGCAGGAAAGAGAAACCGGCTCAAAGTCCCGTACACCCTTGGACTTGAGCCAAGCCTTGACCTCCTTGACGCGGGCGTCGGGGTCAGGGACCCGGAGGATCTCAGAGGCCTTGGCGATAGCTACGCGCGGCTGCGTCAGTATTCGCTCGCCATCAATCAAGACAGAGACTGACCATCGCCGTTGCCGTCAAGGGACTGGAAGACTTCGGGGAACTTGGCCTGCAAAGATAGGATGAGGTTGGTAAGGGACAGAATGGCCACCGGACTCACCTTGTACTCCATGAGCAGGTCCACAGCCTTCTCGCTAAACTCCCAGTGACGTTGCTCCTTGCGGGAGTAGTCAATGACCTTGAGACCCTTTGCCTCAAACTTGAGACTGAGACCGAGATTGTTCTTCTGATTGTCAGAGGTGAGGACCATAAAGCTCGAGGTGATCTTGGATAGTCCACGACCCGAGAGACCAATCATATCCGCCACCTTGAAGGACGGGAAGTAGCGCCCAGACTGCCGGCTACTGACAATGGCTTTGAATTTGTCGTTCTCAGCCTTGTCTGACGGGAAGAACTAGACGACCGTCAGGCTGGCATTCACGGGGAAAGAAATAATACGTACAGCAAGGATGACCGAAAGCGTCGATTCAGTCGTGGCCGAAACTTGCGCAGCCACACCGTAGGCATGCTCCCCGAGGAAGAAGATCTTGCTACCTTCCGGAAACTCCTCCGACAAGGCGGGCGCCTCACGCTCGAGGAATCTGGGGTCCTCGGACGAGACTTGCGAGAGGGTCATCTGCACCGCATGCTCCTGCTCCTTGTCGATCCCCTCGTAATCTTTGACCAGCGCTCCGGTCTCGAGACGCTTCAAGCCTGCATGAGATCAGAAATCTGATACAAGAAGAAGCGAGAGGACCGACCTTTCAATGGCCGCACATGGAGAAGCACGTCCACAGTGCCGGTAATGACCCCAGACCGTTTTGAATACATCTCCTCGATCCTCTCCGCCTTGCCTTTCCAATGCCCAAGAGCGTGATGTGCATGCGGATTCGAAATAACCTTCTCCGGAGTCCCAGGAACAACCGTCATCTTCTCGTACCGGAACAACGAATCCGACACCGCGACAACCAAACCCTCCTGCAAGAACGGCCAGCCAATAAACGTCCGCTGCCCGACCATATCGCGCGCTATATCCTGCGGCTTCTTGTTATCGTACGGGTTCTGAATGTGCACGACCATCGATTTGTTGCGGCTCTCCGACCCATGCACGTTGACGCCGTGGAAGCCGAGCAGGGCGTTGTGAGGTAGGGTATTGAGGGAAGGGAAACCCGCGAGCGCCTCCGCGCCAAGGAGGACTCCGGTCCGCAAGCCCTCGACAAGATGGAGGCCGTCGAGAGTGGGTAGGTCAAAGGGCTCCATGATACACCTGCACTGGTACAACGGTGGGAAGAAGCCGGGGAGCGACGAAGGGTACTCCTTGGGCTCGCCATGACTGAAGATAAATCTGGTACTGGTGCCAAAGCTGTTCCTCTGCTTTTCCTCCGGTGTCAGACGTTCCTCCTTTGCTGCGGGAAACCGTGAGTCAGTGAGCCAAGGAGAAGGTAACGGATATCTTACATTCCATTGCCGACAACAACCGCTCCTGGTCGATGAACGGAATCTTTACAATCGCTTCCCAATCTTGCCTCTTTCCGTTGAGATCTTGCTCAAATTCCAGAGGATAAAAGTCAAGGATCGGGGAGCTCGCTTTGTACATCAATTCCTGGAGTAGTAACCGTCAGACATGCAACAAAGACTCGGGTCCTTCTCACCTGATACGCCACGGGAATATGATCCTTGCTGGCGACGGGCAACACTCCCATGAGCTGCTCGAACGGCCTGAATGGCCGCCCCAGCGTAAAATTAAACTCCATCTGGTCCACCCCACGCAAATCTGGAGGCAGCAACGTCAGGGCTGGCCCGAGTTAACAAGAGTGCAAGACCCACCCGATATCCGTGGCGCGTAGTGGTAATTGTAGAACCACCCCCACGAAGCGACGCCACTGTAGTAGTAATGCATCACCCACTGGAGGCCCTCCACATATCTATATGCGAGAGCCCCCATCTCCTCTGGGTCGTCATACGAAAACTCGAGCTTCCCCTGGAAAACTGGTCAGTGGAACCGTTCGTTCTCGAGAGCAGAATGAGCTTGCGTACCTGGTAATATCCCCGCTTCCACTCATCCATCTTCTCCTTCACGGACCGCTCATGCCGTGCATCAAACCCGCCATCCTCGTCGTCATCCGCCACGTGCGCCTTTTCGTACTTTTTCAGAATGCGCTCAACCGCCTCGCGACCCTCCTCGTCATCCTCTTCGTCTTCATCCACATCTTCCCACTCCCCTTCGTCCTCCTGATGGCCATTTTGCTGCCCGCTATCGCCCTCCTCATCCATAAGCGCCCCAGGAAACCGCCACGTAACCAGACTCCTGTCCTCCTCGTCAAACTCGTCCCACCTGATCCCAAGATGCAGCTCCTCCGCCAAAGTCCCAATAAATTTGCGTTCCCTCGCCGCAAACTCGTTCCGCATCGTCAGCTTCGCCGTACTCCTCTTGCTTTCGTTCCTGTTCTCCATGACAAAGGCCTTGACCTTGTCGAATATCACCCGCTGCGGTTGTGTGAGCACTGTAGCCAGTCAGCGCGGTAAAGAAGGATGAGGGTGACCACGTACCCAGCTTGGACCGCTTCCGCCCCATCTCCATCTCCTTCATATGCTTCACCTGCTTCCCTTTGTACCAATTCAAATCCGCATACTCCTTCTCAAACACCTCCTGCTCCCACGCCGCCATCTCGTCGAGCACGACCTGCAGCCTCCGCAGATTGATCGTCCCGCTCTCGTTGATATACCCGTCCAGTCCGGGCAGCACCTTCTTGTACACGTCAAACAACCGCTCGAGCCCATTCTCGTGGATATGCAAATCCGGCAAGTTGGGCAAAAAATCGTTGCCGACAAAGACAGCGAGGAGGATAAAGTCGTCGATAACGCGCTCGAGGCTGTACTCGAAGCCGAGCACGGGCTCGATGTCGCGGAATTCGAGGTCGAGGTACTCGCGCATGAGGCAGAGGTGGAGGAGGTAAAAGTTGGCTGACTCGAGGGAGGTGTTGCCCTTCTTGCGCGAGGCGGGCCCAAACTTGACCTCCTCCCGGAGGAGGCAAAAGTGGGGGTCGTGGCTGAGCAGACCGAGCATGATAAGGTCCGCGTCGAGTCCGTAGAGACAGTGCCGGACATTGGGGTTGTAGTCGGGCTGCGCGCGGGAGAGCCGGATGTACTCCATGATCTTGTGCTCGCCCTCGCCTGGGACTTCGTGCCCGGACAAGACGACCTCGACGTCACGCCAATTCGAGTCCTCCGTAATCTTCTTGTTGATAAAGTACCGCAGCTGCGCGGATAGGCGGGCCATGAAGGGCGTACCGGGTGTTATGCAGTTGCTGTCAAACGCCTTCTCCTCTGGCAGCGTCTCGCCCTTGGCCTCCGCCTTTTCACGAATCTCCTTTGCCTCCTTTGCCGACCGGAAACGACGACTCCGTTGCTGATTCATCTTGGCCCGTGGTGCCACACCGTCGACGGCCATGAAAAAGAGCTTCTTGGGCTTGATTTTCCCAAAGAGATGGTCGACATAGGCGAATATTGAAGTGAATATTTGTTCCTCCGATAAGCGAAAATGGGCGTCCTCGTCGTTGGGATGTGAGCCTGAAAAACGATGAGAAGTCCGCCTGGGAGTTAGAGAGAAGCGTACAGTTGTGTATGATCCCATTAAAGTCGAGATACAGGTTGTCTGAGGACAAGTCAGAATGACGACGGACCGAGCCACGCAATCGTACCGAACTCTGGGATCTTGTTCTCAGTGATGAGTTGGGAGGTTAAGGGGTAGCGTTCGCTGGTAAGAATTAGCACCCAGGCTTTGTATTCAGAGGCCAGGAAAACGCACGAAATGTAACGAAAGAACTGGCAACGGGACGCGCGTCACTGAGGCCCACACACTCGATAATGGATTCCGAACCTTGGGGATGCCTGGGTTGAAAGGTCAGAAAAGGAGCAAAGGCGGTAAAAGAGGCACTGACCCATGGTGTATAGCTGCAAGCGAGTCGGATGTTGAGGTAAGTGGAGAAGAGAGCGGATCGCCAAATTTGGAACTCCGAGTCGGCCGACCAGTTCCGACCAGCTCCTCCTTCCTCCGAAATCTCTTGAACTCAACGCGTCCTGCACTCACAAACGAGCGTTTCCGGCTTCGATGAACTCTTTTTAATGTTGCGTAGCAGAAGCCAAATCCCACTCTCGAAATTTGAAGTTTCATTCTGAGAGTGCGCAATACAAAGAGAAATTGGATACGGTATGCTACACCACTTGAACACATCTAGAATGTACAAATCCACGCTAATAAAACGAATAAAGAATGGTCACGACGATGAAATCCAGAGACAATGCACGAGAGATGGGGACTCGAGCTAAGGCCGACGCCGTTTTCGCGAACTCATCGGTCCTACTGCTGGCACAAGAGTCACAGGGGAAGCCAATCCGCCTGCATAAATGAACAGACCGCTCGAGTTGAGGGTGAGATGAGCTGTACGTACCGTTATTCGCAGCAGTAAAATCACCATAGAACCCCGCCTACATGCAGTCAAGTCAGAATCACAGATCGAATATGAAAGAAATAAAGTTAATACGCACTCCATGGCCACCCAAATGAAAAAAAAAAGTCGGCCTTGAAGTCCCAGCTTCCCCACCGACGATACATCCGAAACAGTGCTCACCGAACATGGAGTGAACTCCATTTCCGGTAGGGGAGCCGCCTCCGAGTCGGAATCAATTTCGCTGGCTGCGATCGGGGTGAACTCTAGAGGGCTCAATACTACTTGTCGGCCTCGGCGGGGGGCCCTCGGACTCGCGTAATTATAACCAAACGACATGGAGGACATCCCAGACACAACACTCTCCGAACGTGGCGTGAACTCTATGTCTGGTAGCGATGATCTAGAACCAGAAACGGGAGTGAATTCTATAGGCGTAAAGACGAGGTCTGGAGGTTGGCGCGGTGTCACTGTTTATGTGGGTCAGCATTGGATGATGAGGACGTTGACGGAGCATACCATCACGATTAACCCGGGGCGTGCGCACAGTTGAATTTGGCGCACGAGCCGAATGGACTTGGGATGTAGAGGCCGCCTTGGGGACAACCATTAGTCCACAGACATAACTTGAAGGAGGAGTTATCAACACACGGGCGGGAACGAGCCAGATACAGAAGAATTGTTCAATGGTGCCATAGAAGGGTCACACTAAATACGATGTGAGCAACATCGAGAGAAGTCATATAGCCCGAGACGCACCGCAGATGGTTGGATTTCGTGCTCCGTGTCAAAACGCGTTTGCTCCTCCTCGACCGTGTGGTCCACATATACGCCTGTCGAGGAAGGACCTGCTTGCACCTTGCCAATGGCTGACTCGTAGGCGTAGATGTTTTGAAGCAGCGTGAGCTCTGTGGAAACAGTGAGCAAAAAGCATGACCAGTGCCAAGCAACGAACGTCGACTCTGCCCACCGCTCACTTTCGCCTTCTTGGATGGCCCGCTACGCAGGGAAACGATTAGCAAAGTAAACGACGAGTAAAAGAGGATGCTTACTGCTCATCGTACGTTTGCATGCCCACCTCTATCAAGGGCAGGAACAGGTCGATGATGAACTCTTGGAGCATCGCGAGACCATCTGGATCCTCGGCCAACGCGCCCATGAGTATGTAGAATGTCGAAGCAACGGCGTAATTGGCGGGGAGATTTGGTCGGAGTTCAGAGCTGCCGATCTTGCGCATGAGGGGACCGATAACATGTTCCGATAAACCGCAATTCTCCATAGTCTTCAGGACGATATGAACGCGCCAAGAATGAGAGGTTGAACAGGAGAACTTACCCCATATAATCCCGCCTTGCATCCATCCGAGAGGTCGCCGTGAGCTTTGAAAAAGGCCCGACCAAACGCATGCCTGACCTCGTTCCTCCCTGCCACCGGCCGTGCATTAGCAAGGTCTCGCTGGTGTAATCGCGAGGCAAGAACCTTGCACCTCGAGCCCATGCCGTATCTCATCCACAGGCGCCCTGGCTCTGCTCCACGCCGATGAGCTCAGTGAGGCTCAGTGGTGGCAAATTGACACTGCAGTATGGGCTCTCGACGCGTTCCTGCATGTCTCTGATGATCTTCACTTCGTGATCGGGCATCGTGCCTTCGAATGGGTGAGGTAGCGCGTGGTGAAGATGGAAAGTGGGAAGACGGTGGTGGAAGGGGAAAGCAAGGGACGCGAGGAACTTCCATCAAATGTCATCGCGTAAGTATTCCATCACAAATCGCAAACCCAATGGGGCAGGCTCCTGCTCACTTGTATTAGCCACGAAAGGAGCGCCATAAAAGGAGGGTCATCACGATCCTAATAGCCGGTTCCTTAGCTCAACGGTTTGATCACTGGCTGACGAGCGTCGAGATTTGATTGGTCAAGCGTTCGAATCTCGCGGGAAGCAAGGATGGCTGTGACACCGGCGGGGCCTTCGGCTGGCTCGTCTCCAGGGGTTGGGATAGTCGTGCCATCAGTCCACGTTCTCAACCCCCCACGGTTGTTTTTCTTTCGTTATTTAATTTTTTCTTTGAACGGGAAACGACCAACGACCAGCATTCGGAGAATTGTTCCGAAAAGTTTCTGTCACTTTTTTTGAGGGCCGCGTGAGAACAAGCTTGGCTGAACCAATCTTTTCCAGCTACAATTGGAAGAGATGCTTGAGATGTACACATGTAAAAGTATCAACGATGGCTGGTGGTTCCATTTTTTTTTCGGGCCCGGTATATTCTAAGACTGTCTGTGGAAAATGCAATCATTGGGTATAACAACTTACTCAACTCTCCGGAACATCACATTTGCCCTTGTCCCCCGGATACATAAAGAACGCCATCGTCACCGCACACACCGTAATACTCCACACAAATGCCCCAATCCAAACCGCCTCGGCAGCATTCGCAAGTTCCGACTCTGTCTTGAAAACCGGCGCCCACCCGGTGCGAGCCATTGACAACCCATTTGTCTGACACCAACACATTTCGAACGCGCCTATATCCTCCAAGACGTTTGACGCGATGATCCAACCGGCGTTGCAGATTGCCAGCAATTTGCCGGTGAGGCGGAGGAAAACGGCTAGGGCGCCGAGTAGACTCGAGGCGATGTTTCTTTTTTTGCGCTCGAGGCGATGCATGTAACAGTGCGACGCGAGTTGGGCGAAGACGAGTAGAAGCCACGAAACGGTTGCAGCCGTTCCATAAAGGAGGTAGCTGCCTGAACGACAGCCGAGGCCGACCGGAGGCGTTCGGTATGCGAGAAACATTGCAGCACCAGTAGTTCCCCATTGGAGGAATATCGCAATCAAGGCGGCGCCGAGGATATTTTTGACTGGTGTGGCTGGCGCCGCGGTGATCTCGTTCCATCCCTCGAACGCCTTGAGGTCTTCGTCGATTTGAAAATCGCAGAGCGCAGCAGCCTCCTCGGGGGTCGAAGGGAGGGGCTTGTCATGGTGCTGTTCCAACTTCCTGATCGCGTTGTCGAAGACGCGGTACACGTGGTTGCTGAACGCGAACCAAGTGAAAATCCGACCGTAATTGAAGATGGGTCCTTCCCTTCGTTCGTCTCCTCGAATGTCGAAACCCAACACGGTGAGACGGGGGCGATCGGATGAAGGAACTGTGGTGTCCTGGGGTTCTCCTGGACGGGATCTGGAGAGTCTATTTCGATTGCGAATGCCTTGCTCGACTTCGCTGGTGGTGGGCTCGTCCCATCCAATGCGGCGTGCAACACGGTGTGTCAGAGGAAATTCTGCAGTCGGACGCAGACCCATCTGATGCATGAAGTCGTCTCGGTCGCGCATAGGGATGGCCTTGTTGTGGGCCAAAGCTTCGTCTATGGACCCGGCGTCGCCCTGGGATCCAACTTGAACATACCTGAAGGCGTATGAGAAAAGGAGAGGTGTAAGAAGATAAGAGCGCGCACCCATAGACAACGGGAAACCTGTGAAACTCAGTTCAACGAGATTTGTCAAGTGAGATGAGTATGTAGAACGTACATCCAAGTCCACAGCATACTTGATGCAAACTGGAAACCGACCTCAGGGCTGCCCAACGACTCATGTACAGCCCCGACAAAAGCGAACAAATAAGCCAAGGCCGCCATGAGAACTGAAAAATTAGTCAGTGGTGCGCAGCAACCCAAGAAATACAACATCTCTCACCTTGTGCTAGAAACGAGTACTCGAAACCGCGCCGAGTGTTCTTAAGATCTTTCCAAGCAATATCCCAAAAGCTCTTGCGAGCCCGGTCGTCAATGAGGAGCAGCCCGGCGAGCTCCCCATCTCTTTGATTCGCACGCATGGGACACTGCTGGACTTCGACGAGGATGAAAGAGACCTTGGCGAGTCTCTGCGAAAGATAACTTCTGTGCGGACTGTGTTCCGTAAAGTTATGCACCCGGTCCCTGAGTTTCCCAAATTCGCGGAAAATGTACCAGCGGTTGAAGGCGGTAAGAGCGAGGGAGTAGGTAGCCAGGGCCGGGCTTCCGACGGCCAGACAACCGCTGACGAGATTCATCCAGCCCTCGGCTTCAAAGGGTAGTTGAGCGATCAAAGCCAACCACGGCAACAGCCAAGTCGTTAGGGTGATCGCGGAATTGGTGAAGTCAATGCTCTGCAATGGGTCAAGCCACCAAGTCGATCGCGTTGAAAGAGAACGGACCTGTCGGATTGTACCAATTCCGCAGGCTTCATGACAAACTTGAGCTGTGATGCCCCAAACGTCGTCCGAGATGTTGGCACCCGCGGGGCAAGTAGGGAATGTGGGTTGGCCGTTTATGCCGACGAGGCCGGAGGAGTTGCAGTTGAACTTGGCTGCACAAGCAATCTGCCAGTCTGGCACGAAAGTCGTACCAAGGGAGTTGCCCATCCTGTAAGACGGTGGGTTGAGAGTTGAGTGGCGGGGCCGGTAACAGTTCCCACTTTATATCGCCAGTGGCCATAGGCTGTGGTGGCGGGTATGGGAGATTTTGATCGGCTCTCTCCAGTACAGCTTCTATCTCGGTGCAAAGCGGGGGTAGTAGTGCCTCGTGCCGCCCCGTTCCGCTCTGAAGCTGTGACTCGAGTATGTTTCCATTTCCAACTATCCATTCCACGGCGAGACAATGTCGGCGGAAGTATTCATTCAGACGAAGGTCGGTCATAACTCAGCTGTAGAAGGAATGATCCCGACTCACCACATGAATTCTGACTCGGTGATCCTGAGAATAGCGCCACCTACATATGAAAACGGCCGAGATTAACAAGAGACACACTGGTGTAAAAACAAACAAAAAAATACGAACCCAAGTACCGCCGGTCTGAGAATCAGGCCCTGCTTCCGAAGACGCAAATGTGGCGAGAGCGTGCTGGATTTTCCCCCCCAAAGAATGGCTGCTGGACTGGAAATTGCGAGCACAGCAACCGTGTGGCCGCGGGAGAAATAGTTGCGGACACGTACAACACATTTGTCGCCATGGTCTGTCGCATCAAGCCAGGCACTCCAATATCGATGTTCTACATCCCGCAGCATTCTATGGTTTGCATCAGAAACTAGAAACATCGACGGATGTGAGATGGCACTCTCTTACCAGATGGCACTCTCTTACCTCCTCCGCAGCCTTCGATATCATGATGATATACAAGAATGTTATCTTCGAGGCAACTTCAAGCCCGCTCGAATCGGCCAACGCAATAATCATAGTTCCCGCTGAGGGTCATGAAGATGAATAGGCAGAGAATGAGTGGCAGGACAATTTAAGGGCGGGCGCGGTCGCAGTCACATTAAATTAATACAGCAAGTTCCCCCACAAGTGGCAGCGGATCGAGCAAATTCTGACACCATATGGCAATACTTGACCCTGGATCATCTTCTCAGTCTGAGAACGAGATGCGCACATGAGCCAGCGCTAGGCCAGTAGTGCATCGCAGGAATGCGCAGAGTATCGGGCTATCCAAGCTACAGAACCAGTCGCGGCCCGGTGGGTTTATCGGGCTCTCCGATCCTTCAATTCATTTGGGGATACCTTCTGCGTAGATGGAGATCTGGGAAAGCGCGGTTGCCTGCTGTTGATCTTCCATGTGAAGAAGTTGGGTTCCTAGACTGTTCGATGGTGTTCTGTACAGCAGCGGCGGAAAAAAAGGCCTCGATATAGACTCTTTAGAATACAGAGAGTGATTCGAGACATAGCCATTGAAATATAGATCAAGATTCGAGATTAACACCGACCGCGGAGGGAGAACAATGAAGTTGTTGTGAGTTGTTGTGAGTTGTTGCGATTGCGCCTTGTTGCGGACCGTCAGCCCCGAAGAATTGCAGGCACAAGGGTCGCAGCCAGAGCATTACCCATAATCTTGGAGGGGGGGGCGCATAACGACGGTGCAGCGGTAGATCTGCCAGTGTCTTATAAGCACCCCGCATCGAGCGCAAAAGGCAGATTTCTGAGCCTGCGACATTTACGCGTCACTGGAAATTTGGCCTTTTGCGGGGAGAGTAGCCATGATCTTGCTTCCAGTTTAATTCAAAGTTCCCGAGCCTGATGCACAGAAGAAGCAGTCTAAGGGCATCTACTATTCTAGCCCTTGAATTATATTCTTTGGCCCGCGTCATGATCGTGATTCGTGCTCGACCGTTAGCTTTTTTGTCCTAGGGGCGGCCGGGCCAGAGTCCAGGCTGAGGTGTCGCAAAGAAGACGGAGACGGAGAAGTCGAAGGAGACGGAGAAGTCGAAGGAGACGGAGAAGTCGAAGGAGACGGTCCGTTTTCCTTTCGTCCGGTGAAGCACAGGACCAGAATTGTAGCCAAATTTCCGGAGTTAACATTGAGCCCCACAGTTCAAGAAAGAGGGGAACGAGCTGAGAAGGGATCGTTGAAGCAGATTCAATATCCGAAACGTAGCGTCAAAGCACCCAAGGCCCCAGAAAGACGGGGCGCCAGTTTCGACAGTCGTGTGGGTGTAGGAAGCAAGGATTGAAATCACAATCATTGATGGCGCAACAAATGATGCGCCATCTTTCCTTTTTTGAGTCCTGACATAATCCCGGATCCGAGCACAAACGCACTCCATAATTATACTCCGGTCCGTAGCGTGCTAGCTACCGAAATACAGCGAAAAGAATGAACGCTGCGTACGTAGGTAGAAGTAAAAGTCTCAAACTCGAATATAATAAGTAGAGAGCAATGCATATGAGGTGTAGTAGTAGTCCATGAGAGTTCGTGATACAGTCCGTTCGTCGTCATCTACATTCAGATCATCCCAACAACGCCAAAGACGCCAATCAGCGCGCCGACGGCCCCAAAGAGCGTAGCATACAACGCGCCGGAAGCAGAGCAAAAGCCACGCCCTTGAAGGGAACGTACGATGCGGCCGAGGGACTCCCTGAAGGGTCACTGGGGCCCGTGCCAACCGCCAGTGAGGTTGGGCTCCGTTAGCCTACGGGGGATTCAACGTCTGCATGCACAAGGAACAAAAGAATACGCACGCCAATAGGCCTTGAAGTATCCGTAAACGCACAACTCGACCCGGTGCAAAGACATTTCCCGCCGATCGGGTCCCAGAATTGGCGTGGAGCAGTTGGAGGGAAGACGGAAGCGCGCCTGTTCCCCGTCGGGGATTTCTTGAGTTGGGTTCGGGTTGTCGGGCGAGGGCTGGACGTTAGGGCATCCGTACTAAAAAAACCGTTTATCAATCATCTGTGGTGAAAAGAAAAGGACGCCACTACGCAGGTGTAGAACGGGAAGTCTGAGAACGGACAATGCGACAACAGGCCATTCTCATTCTGCGGTATCCCGTTACATATCTTCTGCGATGCATCGACTTGCGGTGTAGAGCACTTGCGCCTCGACAGTGTCAAGCTGCGAGATCGGTACAGGGTTCTTGACCCAGGCAAGCAGCTGCTCGTTCGACACGATCCAAACGTTCTGCTGTTCCTGCACCCAGTCGAGGAACTGATTGATCATGTTTATCGTCGAATTCGAGGGGTTCCCCGGGGTAGGTC
>JARKIF010000367.1:0-24389 GCA_029378245.1 Roridomyces roridus | reverse complement strand
ATTGCCAACTCTCGCCGTATTTCCGGAATGCTGATAACATATTAGACGATTTCGTGGTGCAGAAGAGACAGTGAGAGACAGAAGTTAAAGTCCCAACCCATCAACTCGTTGACCATCGGCAGCCGCGGTCTGCACTCGAGTTGAGCTTATGTGAGGAGCACAGATGAGCGTACCGGTCAGAATAAATCGCAGATTTCCTTTGCAGAAGATCGACCGCCGCATCCATGGAGGAGAGAATCACGATTGATTTGCCGGCCATGTTTAGATGCAGGATATCAGAGTCTAGGGAGAGTGTAAGCTATAATCCGAGGAAGAGCAGAAGTTAAACTTGCTGTGAATTTTACTCCATTTCATGTACGTCTCCCATTCGAAGGTCGAGGGGTGGTCGAGCAGATTGCCGAGGACGGGGAGCTTGCGTGGGCCAGGAGGGAGTGGTAGCTTGGAGGTAGCCCGACTTCGGAGAGGGTAGAGGCAGATGAGGGCGACGAGCAGTACGGCGAGGAAGGTGGGATTGGAGTCCGATAGCACCATGGTGGCACGGTGCGATGGTCCTCGGACATCGACTACGTATTTGTACCTGGGATTATGCGGCTCCGCATTACTGGCGAGCGAGAAGGCCTACCTCATATCCGCTTGAAGCAGTAGGCTTTCTACCCTGCGCGGTGCGACGACTCGGGCTCAGAGCGGCACGCCCAGCAAGACCGAGTTCAGGGTAGTTTCTACAAGTATTTCGGTCGCGCATAATCTCGGCTCGCCTTTCGACATCCGTCGTTCGCATGTCGTCGGGGCCTGGGACGCCTCTGAGAGTTGAGTGGGGTGGGTCGGTGGGAGAAGAGAGAGAAAGCGACATTGATCCGACGGCGGCATGGCAGTGCAACAGCCTTCCTTATCTCACAACCACCATGCCACACGAGCTATTCTGCATCGGCGACCCTCTGCTGGACATGCAAGTCACCAACGGCGCCGCACTCCTAGAAAAGTACGATCTCAAGCCCGACGACGGAATCCGCGCTGGAGAAAAGCACGATCCAATGTAGGTCTTGCTCGGTTCCCTTGAATTCGCATAGCGAACGAATGCCACACAGCTATGCCGAGCTGGTGGAGCACTACACGTCACCTACGTCGCTGGAGGTGCTGCGCAGAATTCTGCGCGTGGAGCCGCTGTGTGTCCCTCCCTCCTCCCATGGATCCTCCCGGCTTATTCTGCAGTAGTACATCCTCCCTCAGGATTCTGTGGTTTACACCGGTGCTGTGGGCGACGACGACCGGGCGGAGCAACTCAGGGTGGCCAACAAGGTGGAAGGCGTGCGTGGACGTTTATCTCGTCAAGAAGGGAGAGAGGACCGGCGCTTGTGCGGTCATCATCACGGGCGAGCATCGGTGAGCCCGAGTCATGATCTACTTCGGACGGCATTCTTGCTGACATGCAGAATAGTTCACTGGTGACTACATTAAGGGCGGCGGGTCAATTCGAAAAATCCCACCTCGAATCCGAACTCGTCGCGCCCTTTGTGGAAAAGGCCAAGGTCTTTACGTCGAAGGCTATTTCCTGACACACGGTGTCGAGAGTATCCTCTATCTTGGCAAGAAAGTCTCGGCCGCTTCCAAGGCCAGTCCGTGTCTATTTTTTCGACTCATCGAGCTAATGTACTTTCAGATACTCGCGCTCAACATCTCGGCGCCCTACCTCCCCCAACTCTACGGCGCCCAACTAGCCCAGGTCATCCCCTACATGGACATCATCATCTGCAACACTGCCGAAGCCATCTCCTGGGCGCGGGCCAACGGTCTCCCAGACACCACCCCCATTCCCATTATCGCCAAAACACTCTCCCTTCTCCCGAAATCCAACCCCACTCACCCACGTCTCGTGCTGGTGACGCAAGGCTCCTCACCTGCCGTCCTTGTCTCCTCCGCCGCGCCCGACAGTCCCCGAACGTACCCGGCGCACGCCGTCCCCGCAGGGCTTATCGTAGATACGAATGGCGCGGGTGATGCATTTGCCGGCGGGTTCCTCGGCGCTTATGTTGCGGGGAGGGATTTGGACGAGGCTGTTGAAGCGGGTCATAGGCTTGCGAGTATGTCGATTCAGCAGGTGTGTGTTTTCTACTTTTTTGTTGAGTTGGCTGAAAGCGGCTGGGTAGGTGGGACCGCAATATCAGTGGCCGAAAGTCTCTGTTATTTGAAGGGTTCTCGGCTTTTCTACATGTTTGCTGTGCTGTGATCTATTGCTGTCTTTTCTAGATTCATTTTCTTTCCCGTTCAACCGATGCTTTGAGTTCTGGATTTCTGTCGACTTCCTCGTGGTCGCTCAACTGCAGAAGCACGCTCGGATTGAGTCACATAGCACGGCACCCACCAGACAGATATCTCGCTGCTGGCTCAAGATTCTTTCCTCGGAGTTCTCGACCAATCCGTGCCCCGTCGCCGAGATGTTGTATGCCAGGGACGTTGTGACGTGTGTAAATCTCGTCTTTCGCATTCAATTCGGAATCCATGAGATACTGAGATACTATATACAGACTGGGACGTGACGGCGTAAGCGATAGTTATGGTCTCCGCTCGGCCAAAAACCTTGGCAGAGCCAACTTGCTGATTTGCACTGCGGAGGCTTGTGAATGACCTTCTGATCGTCAACTGCGAGCGTCTGGTTCCGAGAATATCTATTCTCATACAACCACTGATAAGTCTGCCTCAGAAACGTGTTCAGAAGCGCCGACAGCTCCAGATGTTCTTCTAATTGTGGTTCTACTAATTCATTCTCTCCATATCACTCCCATGGGTGCTCAAGCGCTCAAGGTTCGTCACGGGTGTGCGGGCTCGCCCGCGGGTACGGCAGGTACGGGAATGGGTGGGACGTTGGTAAAACTCACAGAACCCGAGTACCTAGCATCAAACCGTAGATCGTTCGCGTGTTCCCGTACCGACGGTTTTTTTCTGCAACAAAACGGTCAAGTGGAGGGAAAGGTGAGTAATCACACCTTGTTTATGCCTGGATTCGAATTACTATTAGTAGGTCAACTTCGGTGAACAAATGATTACATATGCGATTCGCCTGAATCGATCCGCTATTTGAGTTGGATTTCTTTTTTATTCTCCCCGGCTGGGAGATTATCGGTGGTCAATGAGCCGCGGATTCGCGGGTGGGGTACGCGGGCTATACGCGCCACCCTGGTGAGTTCTCAGCTTGTCCGGGAAGTTGATAATGGAGTCAGCATACGGCATAGATGTCCTTCCACAAAACGATCCATACGTCAACCTGGCTGAAAGGGCCATCCATAGCATCGCCTACGCCCTCGTACCCGGAAGATTCCTTGTCGTGCGTATTCCAATTCAACAAAATCCATCGTACCAAGTATTGCAGGACTCGCTGCCTATGCTCAAATACATCCCGGGGTGGTTCCCTGGTGCGGGATTCCAGCGACTTGCGAAAGAATGGAAGGTCTTGGCGCGCGATATGATGGAGAAGCCCTACGCCGAGGCCAAGCTCAAAATCGTGAGTGACCAGGTTCGTCCAGAAATTGAACCTTGGTGATGATTACGCCAGGCATCGGGAAATGCGCCCCATTCGTTTACTGCCATCGCCCTTAAATCGTTGGATGATCACGACGACAAGGAATACCACGAAAGCGTGATCAAAGGCACAGCTGGGACGATGTATACCGCAGCCAGCGATACGACGGTGTCGGCTTTGATCACATTCTTCCTAGCTATGCTGGCCAACCCGGAGGCGCAGAAGAAAGCCCAAGCTGAGATCGACTCGGTGATCCAGCGGGGGCATCTACCTGATTTCGACGACGAGTCATCTTTGCCGTATGTCACAGCCCTGTTCATGGAGGTTCTACGCTGGCAGCCCGCGACTCCAATCGGTGAGAGTCTGGACAGTCTATATCACGCTGTCACATCCTAACTAATGCCCAGCGGTCCCGCATTTTGTCTCGGTGGAAGATGAATATCGAGGGTACAGGATCCCAGCAAACTCAATCGTGATAGGGAATGCCTGGCAAGTCTCAGTCTGTGGTCATTGTTGGTGAAATCTGACTCACCTTGGCTTTGGGCTTACAGAAACTGCCGCACTGCCGCACTTCTGCCGCAGCAGCTACCGCACTGGACCGCGTGCTGCCGCACTGATGTCACACTACCGCAGTGTCACGCTTTGGTCGCAGCTGCGGCAGTTTGCCTAAAGGTAGTGTAAAACTGAAAATGAAACAAATAGCTGGAATGTCAGCCTCTCATTGGGAGAATCACCCCGCGGTGGCCGTTTTTCAAAAGAGTGAGTGTCTCGTGAGATAATTCAATTTTTAATCAACATCGGCTAAAGTGGGTACTTCGAAGGCGAGCCTGTTTTGAACGACGGAGGGCAGCCAAAGGCGTTCAAATGGGTAGTAGGGAGGCCCCCGTATGTCCGCTGGCCATGAATGCGTCCGAGACAAACGCACCGTCCGGCAGCTTGCCCGCAGTACATAAGGAATTGTGTTTATGCAAGTCTTGCTAGTAGTTGCAAGCCTTGCTAGTAGTTCAGCCTTCGAATGGCATGTCGCAGCGACAATAGTTGATACATTCCAGTCGGCTCAAAGCTAGATCTGATCTTCTCTGTGAAAGCCTCGGGATGTAGTTGGCAGCGACTCGGAAGTGATTTGAATGTTGTGTCACCTTGTTTGGTACGCACTTCTTGTCTTGAACCATCACCATCGCCGACATGATTCTGCGCCCGGTGGACCACGCTCCCAAATACCTACTCTTACATCCCTTCCCTCGTATGTACTTAGAGTTTCAAAAAATGGATGAACCGTGTTCGATTTTGGGTTGGGTCACTTGAAACCTTTGAAACTGCCGCTTGACTGCTGCAGTCACAATATAGCAGACAACGTGGCCTCGATTATGTCTACGGAGAATTAATGTTCTGCATGAAACGACTCAACCTCAATTCCGGGAGTAAAACAAACCGTGTTTGCCTCGAACATCGGTCTCAGGAAAATATGAGTTCCACAAAGTGGCGCGCAACTACCGCAGCTACCGCTTTTTGGAAAAAAAATGTTGCCGATGAGCTTGAGTGAACTCCGGGAGTGTCCGGACGGCGTTTGGACGGCGGCAACAGACTCAGAGGAGCTGCCGGACTGTTGAGACCGATTCTGACTTGTTTACCTAAAATTGCTGTATCTTGGGTTTGAACTGTTGAATGGAGAAGCGGACACCGGTGGGTTGAGTGAGAATGAACGACCTATCCAAATGTGTGTTTGCCCCCAAAAAAAATTGGAAGAGAAGTGCGGCAGTTTACAACTGCCGCTTCTGCTGTCACACTACCGCAGTGTCACGCCGCTTAGGTACCGCACTGCGGTGCGGCAGTTACCGCTTTGCCGCAGCTTCCAAAAAGTTGCCGCAACTTTTTCGTTCAGCTGCCGCACTGCAAGTGGTACTTTGCCGCAGCTGAGCGCAAGGTGCCGCACTGGACCGATTTAAGTATGCAAGTATAGTCAAAAAATTCAATTACATCAGCAAAACTGAATCCATCTGGCGCATCTGGCGAGCTCTGGCAGCATCTGATTCGTCTGGTTGACATGGCGCCCGAGCTGCCGAAAATGATTTTGACAATCTTGACAGAGATTCGTCTGTATCAAGCTGCGCGATCGTTCTGCGCTTTGAGAGCCATCGAGTAGATCCTCTGGCTCGCTGCCTTGAGGTGCCTTGAAGCCATGGAATTCTTCAAAACGACAAGTCCGAACGCACGTGGTCCGGAAGATCCGAGTCCGATCAACAATTGCGCCATTGTTGATCAAACGCCCGCAGCACCACTTGTCTTCTTCCCTCATCTTCCTTCCCTCTCTCCCCTCGCGCGACGATGCCAACCCTTCAATTGCTCCTCAATGCCTGTGTCTCGACGCCTTCGATGCTCAAGACAACTTGAAGACCTCTTGGATCCATTCTGCCACACTTCTTGATACTTCTCGATGACTTGGCTCTAGAAACTCTGCGTCGCGTCCTGAAGTCCTCCTCATTGGTTTTCAAGATACACACAAGAGCTCCTTCCTGGTCTGTGGCCTTCTAGGCAGCTGCTCAAGCCACGGGCACTAATGTCGGACCACTTGGCTCAGAAGACCGTCCGAAGGGTAGGCAGTGTCGAAGGAGAAGTGATGCAGGTGAAGGGTGAGTCCACTATTCATTAATATTCGTTACCGTTCCGGCTTCTCACACCCTTGTTCATGTAGCACGTCGTATCATCTCACGCCCCCGGGTCGGGATCGTTTCGAGCCCTCGCGCTGCCTTCCTCCCTCCCTCCCCCGCATCGCCTCGCGCGATCTTTTCCGCTTGTGCGGCCTTGGTCGGCAGACGCCAGAGTCGCGCCGTTGGCGCCGTTCCCGTGTAATCTGTGTACAATGCGAAATTCAATAGGTTTTGATACTCCACCAGTAGTGTATTTGTGGTGCCAGAATCGATTCTGGCGCCATGCGTGTCATTATGCTGCCATATGCAGTTCTGGCAGCCTGGCGCGTCTGATTGATCTGCTGCCAGATCAGCCAGATGGATTTTGTTTTCCTGATGTATCTATGTTCGATTCGGGGTTCTTTGGGACTCCAGATACAATACCTTTACCTAAATGGCTGACTCATGTAGAGGGGGGCTCCAACTCTATGAAGATAGTTCAAAAAACTGATGAAACGGGCTCAATTGTGGGTGACTCAGGACTTGAGATACAATAGTGTGACATACACCAGTAATTCATGCACAGGGAAGAGTTCGACGGTATAAAACAGCTTGCTGTGAATTTACCTACCGCAGCTGCGTGCCGCACCACTACCGCAACTGCCGCTGCGGTAGCAGTGCGGTAGTTTCTGTAGGCCCCTTGGCTTTCAGGGCTATCTTGCATGACGAAGTCAGTTTCAACTTGTGTAATTTCGGCGTTGCTTACAATCAAGCACTGCAGGCGGTGTATCCCGACCCATATGCGTTCAAACCTGAACGGTTCCTGCTCGACGGCAAGTTGGATCCTTCTGTTCAATGGCCAGATGCGGCTTTTGGCTTTGGGAGGAGGCAAGTCCATCTTTGTCAGTTCCTACACCCACTGAGATTTACTCAATTCAGGCATTGCCCCGGACGGCACGTTGGAATATCCTCGGTGTGGATTACCGTCGCATCCATTCTTGCGGCATTCGACATCACCAAGCAAGTAGGAGAAGACGGCACAATTGTTGAACCGAGTTATGAGTATTTCGCTGCAATAGTTCGGTGAGTCCGAGTCTCCGTTCATTCTCATAAATTACTTACGAGGCACCGACAGGATGCCGCTCCCTTTCAAATGTTGTATCAAACCTCGGTCGATGGAGGCCGAGGCTCTTATTCGAGCTACAGCAGATCAAGAGTAGACTTCGATAGAGTCTGAATTCCGATTCCCGTATGTATCTTGTAAGTTGTACACATATTCAACACGAAGCTCAATCGCCCGTCGAGGCCCGCCGTCGATGAAATTCTGTTCCGTGATCGGTGATTCGAGTCCGGACCCGTCGGGCCGCTTATTTCCGCGAACTGCTGACCTTTAAATTTCCGATCAGGCTTCTTTGAAAGCCATATAAATACCAACCGCACCTCCGCGATCTCACCCTTATCTTACCCATGTCTTCCAATTCCAATCGTGTCGCAATCGTCACTGGAGCCGGTCGGTTCATCAACTGCTCTGTCCCTATGCCTCGCTCACGGCAAGCCAATCTCCAGGCAAAGGAAGCGGCAAAATCATCGCCCTCCGACTCGCTGACGACGGGTTGGACGTCGCTGTCAATGACGTGCAGAGTAACGCCTTTGCATTGGCGGAACTCGTCGGAGAGATCAAGGCCAAGGGACGGTCGAGTTCTGCGCATGTCGCCGATGTTTCTGTGGATGGAGAGGTAAAAGGCATGGTTGATGAAGTGGTGAGGACATATGGGAAAGTCGATGCGGTACGTTTATCCAGCTACATTTACTCCCTACATTTATCCCCAGTCTGACTCTTATGAAGATGGTGGCCAATGCGGGAGTCGCCAGTTATGATCCAATCGTTGAGTGTGCGTCGTCGTTTGGATTCCGGATCCAGGTTGGCTGGCTAGTCGACTCACCAACCCTTACTGCAGTGGACGTCCAAGAATGGGATAGGATTATGAACATCAACGCACGCGGGACGTTTTTGTGTTACAAATACGCTGGCCTGCAAATGATGAAGCAAGGAACGGGCGGAAGGATCGTAGGCGCGTCTTCTGTCATTGGGAAACAAGGCAGGGCTATAAAGCTAAAATTTATTGGGATCTATCTAACCTCAGGTGCTTGAAGGCAAAGCCTGTTTATCTGCGTACACGGCGTCAAAGTTCGCCATTCGAGGCCTCACTCAATCGGCTGGTCAGTCTAGATCCACCTTGCCCGAACCAAACAATCATTCAGCGACTCAGCCCTTGAATTTGGCCCTCACAACGGAATAACGGTAAACGCGTACGGACCTGGGGCCGTCGACACGGAGATGAGTGGGTCGTCTATCTCGTTTCCTCCTCCTGGATGTTGCTTCACGCGCTGTAGTGGGAGCAGAGTACCCTGAAGTTCCTCGCGAGGAAATTATCAACCGGGTGCGTACTTACATCCGCTAAAGCGAGGTCCCTTGCGATCGACTCCCTCCTGATTGTAATTTGTACCCGCAGTTCAAGAAAAT
Organism: Roridomyces roridus; assembly: GCA_029378245.1. Lineage (NCBI taxonomy): Eukaryota > Fungi > Basidiomycota > Agaricomycetes > Agaricales > Mycenaceae > Roridomyces > Roridomyces roridus. The sequence goes on along the minus strand of JARKIF010000367.1, from coordinate 15,724 downwards.
GTCTCCGTTGGGACTCGTCGGGTATTTACCTCGTCCACTCTCTGGTTGATTGATTTTCCTTCTCACTGAGAGAAATGCAGGATGCCAGACGATATCGCGAGCCTGGTGTCATTTTTGGTATCGAAGGATTCTCAGTTTATCACGGGGCAAACGGTTAGTCGGTTCGCTATAGCCGAGAATTTTGGATGTTGACTCTTGGTATTCAGATTTCCATCAACGGCGGGACTTTCTTCGATTGAGAATGCATGTACAACTTGAAAGGAACCAAACAACTACTCTTGATCTGCTGTAGCTCGAATAAGAGCCTCAGCCTCCTTGGACCGAGGCCTAATGGAGCATTGGAAAGGAAGCGGCATCAGAACCATGGCAGCAAAATACTCGTAACTCGGTTCGACAACTTGACCGTCTTGTCCTACTTCCTTGGTGATGTCGAATGCCGCAAGAATGGACGCGATGCCAATCCAGATCGAGGATTTCGCCATGTGCCGTCCAGGGCAGATTCTGAAATAACCTTTTAAGTTAGTGGTTGTACGTTGAACGCACGGAATGATGCTAGCCAGACTTGCCTCCGCCCAAAACCAAATGCCGCATCCGGCCATTGTACAGAAGAATTCAACTTGCCGTCGAGCAAGAACCGTTCGGGGTTGAAAATATACGGGTCGGGATAAACGATCTCGTCGTGCAAAATAGCCCTGAGAGATTCGAAAAGGGGGTGGGTTAGGTCCTATCTCATGGTCGGAGTCCCCGACTTGCCAGATATTGGCTATCACGGTCGAGTTTGCCGGGATCCTGTATCCTCGATACTCATCTTCGACCGAGACACAATGCGGCATTCCTGGGTGGTCATCACTCGACGCTTAATAAAAGTCCAAATAGAAGCGGTCTGACAGACTCTCACCGATTGGAGTCACAGGCTGCCAGCGTAGAACCTCCATGAACACAGCCGTGACATACGGCAAAGACGCCTCGTCGTCGAAATCAGGCAGATGCCCTCGTTTGACCACCGAGTCGATCTCAGCTTGGGCTTTCTTCTGCGCCTCCGGGTTGGCTAGCATAGCGAGAATGAAGGTATTCAAAGCAGCCACGGTTGTATCGCTCGCCGCCGTGTACATCGTCCCAGCTGTGCCTTTGATCACGCGTTCCCGATATTCCTTGTCGTTGGAATCTTCCAACGATTGGAGGGCGCTAGCGGTAAACGAGTGGGGCGCGTTTCCCGATGCCTGGGGCAATCATCACTAAGGTTCAATTTGTGTACGAACCTGGTCACTCACGATTTTGAGCTTGGCCTCAGCGTAGGGCTTTTCTATCATCTCGTTTGCGAAATTTTTCCACTCTTTCGCCAGGCGTTGGAATCCCGCACCAGGGAACCACATCGGGATGTATTTGAGCACAGGCAGCGAGTCCTACAATCGTTAGCAGGGCGGAAATAAATTGAAATGGGACACTCACGACAATGAATCTTCCGGGTACGAGAGCGTAAGCGAGGCTATGGAGTGCCTTTTCAGCCAGGTTTACGTATGGATCGTTTTGTGGAAGGACATCTATGCCATATGCGGTCTCCATTATCAACCTCCCGGCCATGCTGAGACTCGAGCTGTGACTGCGTCGGAGACAAACAGTGAACGACGACATACTGGCGTAGGTGAGCCACAAAATCTTCCGGCGTGTGGAGCATGCGCCGAAGAAGTTGGTGCGTTGCTGACAGTTGGGCGGGAAGAAACTTTTTTGCGGCTTGTTCGTGGAAAACGCCGTGGAATAGACGACGATGGGCTCGCCTGGGAGGGTATCAGGATGATAATCCACCTAATAAGGGACCAAATACACACCAGTGATCACCTGTAACAGATAAGAAGTCGCGTGAGGAGAGAATTAAGCGAAGCGTACCATACTTCTGCATCGCTGCCATCCAGATGCTGTTAGACTCGATTTCGAATGAAATACGGCTTCCATACTGAAATTAAAGTCCCACCCCATCAATTCGTTGACCATAGGAAGCCGTGGTCTATTCCAAGTCAAGTCGAGGACAAGGCCGATGTTCATAAGAACCGACCTGTCGGAATAGATAGCTGATCTTTTTTCAAGCAAGTCCATGGCCGCATCCTTTGAGGAGAGAACCACGATGGATCGGCCCGCGACGCCCAAATGCAGGATGTCCGAGTCTGTAAGTCGACCGTCAGTGCGTCGGCATTGATCCGATTGGTGCCCTGGAGACATACCATACATCCTGCTCCATTCCATGTACGTCTCCCATTCAAAGGTTGAGGGATAATTGAAAAGATTGCCCACGAGAGGAAGTTTGGGTGGTCCAGGAGGGAGGGGCAATTTGGACTGGCGCCTGCGCAGCAAGTACATGGAGGTAAGTGGGAGCAGTGCCAGTACAGCACAGATAGTGAGCAAGGTAGGGAAATCGGAGGATATGGTCATGGCTGCGATGGGGGCGAGAATTCGAAGAGGGAACACATAGCGGCGGGTACTCTACATAGTAGGAAGTCCGATATCCACGATCTGACGAGAGGCTGGAGCGGTCATGGGAACATGAGTGAGAAGAGCATCATATCAGGAGGAGCCGTGGGCGCTTCTGGACATGTTTATGTTGTGCTCCACGCTTAACGGTTACCCGCGGTTATAGAGAGCAAGTAGAGTCTCGGCCAAGATTCGGAGTTGACGAGCAGAAGATCTTGGATGATTCAGAGGCCCCAGCGGTGCAATTCTGCAGGTTGGCTCCGGCAGAGTGTCCAGCCGAGCGGATAGCACACTCATTGCTTTCCCAGATTCCTGGAAAGCATAAATACGAGATCCGGAAGTGCCACGGTGTCCATCTGGCATTGGGGGACTTGGATTGGCGCGGGCGGGCTCGATCAATATCGCCGTCGGTCGAGAACTCCGAGGAGAGAATTCTTGAGGCACCAACCGCGGAGTGCCGTGCGTGAATCGAACGCAACGAAGACGAACATGAACGATCCTCTGGCGAATCAAAGAAGATGGCGGTGTGGAGCAAGCCGGCCTTGGCCGTTTCGGCCGGAACAATTACTCACACACTCGGTCACATGTCGAGGCACGAAAGGCGACGTTTGAAATTGAATGAAAATTATAGTCTACATACTGGTACAAAGTGTACCTTTAATTTCCAACATGCCACCTCGGGCGGCAAGTCCAAGCCTCAACGCGACACCTAGCACTCGCCCCTTCCACGTACAAAAATTTCAGCCCCTGGCTTCCGAGCTTTTTCAATCTGCAAAGCGCCTTGGAATTCGGCTGCTGCACCGTCCGCGGAGAGCTCGACTCGAAAGCGACCATGACAGCTTGCAGCGGCGAGGCGTTGGTCTGGGCAACGAGCCTCAATCGAGTCTCGAGCGCTTGACAAATGATCTGGTAGTCCACGCTGAATGGGTAGCCCGACTTGAAAACGAGGACGAAGCGAGATAGGCGGGGGCAGATGAGGGTCGGCCTACGTTCCGAGTCCACGCCGGTGAAGTGGGAAAGGAGTGCCACCAGCTCGTCAGATATGGTAGGACGGAGATGGCTGTGATTGTTACAAGAACCAATGAGCACGAGGTTTTTAACATTGGGGACGCGTTGCAGGATCTCCCCCGCCAATTTCGCATCACAAATGCTCTCGAGGACTACCGTGCGGATAGTGGACGAGTGGGATGTCAAGAAACGGTCGAGCGTGCCGCCCATTTCGAACCAGTTGGAAGAATGGCGAAACCTGATGACGATGTGTTCCAGCACGGGTGCCGAGAGGTACGACAGGACTCTGATGTCAGAGACACTGAGGCGGAGAAGTCTTCCCAATCGGATGGGTTCTCCCCAATGCTGAGGGGTCGCCACGCTGATATGGATGGAGGCTTGAATCAAAGACGGGCTGGCGCTCAAAATGGCACGTTGGGTAGCCCAATCTGCACTGACGCCCTGGTATTGTGTGAGCTGATTTCCCGGAAATACGAAGGGTGTGGATAGCGGGTGATACCGGCGGTGCAGGACGAGCCTCACGAGAGAAGACGCCGTCTCAAAGCAGTCGAGTGACCGCGTCTTTTCTTCGCTCTCCCCGTCGGCCCAGGTGATCACCAGCATACGCAAGGAAGGAATTCGGTCCCGCAGAGCAGGGAGCAGATGCACCATCTCGGCTGTTAATAATTGCAGCATCGATTCCTCCCATCGTGGGGAATGCTCGATGAGGTACTCGAGTGTCTGCACCGCCGTCGACGTCTTGGTCTCGTCAAACTCGGAGGGATGAACATTGCCATGCCAGTTCACGCGGAGCATGTTGGCCCGCTGGACCTGAATCTTGATCGCCTGGATGGGAAGGTTGTATCGGTTATAATTCCACAGAATCAACGACCACAACGAAGGCATTGAGAGAGCGACTGCCCTCCATCGTTGGCTAACGCAGGCGATATTCCAGGGACTCTGGCGCAAGCCGACACCTCCGGGGAAGACCTCTGTGACGGCCGTGGGGACCGTCCACCTCATGATTTCGCGCAGGATTTCGGGTGGCATGCGTCGAAGGGGAGAGAGAATGGCGGGGTAATTGAGCTCGGAGGATCTGGCGATGCTCGTGGCACGGTCAGCTTCGAGCAAGGCGCACCGCTCTTTCAACCCCGAGATTTGGTGCCCCAGCTGACCGTCCGGAAATTCGGCGTGCAGGTCTTCCAGGACAGGCAGCCGGTCATTCAACCCCCTAAGTTCGTCATCGAGCTCGTCGAGGTGGTGTCTGTAATCCGAAATGAGTTTCTGGGTTTTTTGGATATCGGATTCCTCCGGCGGCTCGTTCGACCGAAGGAGCGCGTCGACACGTGCCGCAAAGAGGGAGTCGTGATCGAATGGGCGCAGTTCGAGTGGTCGCGTCTAGGGACGGTAAGCACAGATCCATCGCGCTGGTAAGAGCTCACCATGAGTGTGGGTAAGAAGATGAGAGTGGTGGCAAAGAAAGGAACAGATGTCAATATAAAGGGATCGAGGTTACCGTTTTAGGCCATGAATACCAGCCGCGGTCGACCGTACTCGTGACATTGGCGAACAATGGCACACATGTGGATCAGTGACTCGGAGAGAGAAAGACATCAGACACGTGGCACGTTTGGACGCATCAGGCATGTGACCGTGTCGCTCCCTGCCTCGATCCGTCTCCCCGGTGAGCAGATGAATTGAGAACGAGTGGCCACCGTCCACGATCGAGCTCGTACGATATTGGGGAGACAGACTTACACCAGACAAAGCTTGGCGGACGGGGGATGACTACACCATGTAATCCCTTTCCAACGGCCGCCTGGCGAAATGGCATCGCGTCTGACTACGATGGGTTGGTTCAGGCAATTTCGTGCGTTATCAGGAGATTGCAGGTTCGACCCCTGCGGTGGTCATTTTGTCCTCCGACTCGCTCGAGTTTTTTGTCCACAATCCGTGAATTTGCCAGTTGCGGCATACTCAGTCGGCACTTCCATCATCGATACTCCGCCAACTCTTACTTTTGGTCGCTGGCAACTTTTGATCGCGAGAGGCCGACGTTCCCCATGTCCCATTTGTTAACGCTTGCCAAGTCGCCAAGCTGAATACCAAATTTCCACAATGCATGTGGATTCGTAGCTCGTTAGAATTTAAAGTTTCCACCGATCGGAGATGTCCCACCCACAATCAAGGGGATACCCATCACCTTGTAAGAGAGAATGGAAAGCTGGCGGCGGAAAAAATGAGTCCTTTGCCACCAGGAAGAAAATCATAATGACCACCGCAGGGGTCGAACCTGCAATCTCCTGATAACAATCCAATGGTAATGCATCGTAGTCAGACGCGATGCCATTTCGCCAGGCGGCCATTAAACCGGGACTGTAACCAAATTCCACGGGGCTGCTCGATTCGATGTTTTAAATGGTGCCCTCCTGCCCTTCCATTGCCAAGGAAGAAGAACATTTGCTTGCGCGCAATGCGCCTATACATTTATAATTCACCCTGCATCCGTCAAGTCTCGACTGTCTCGTCGGGTTCAGTTCAAATCCCCGGCGAAGCGAGCGGGGATTACCGTGGGACAATGGGAAACTCCGTCCTCCGGCGCTGGTTGGGAGGCCGAAGTCGTAAGGAATTCCAAGACCGAGAGACTGGGACCTGAGGGCATGAGACTGAGAACACAGGTCCGAGAACCCCGTGGACCCCGTCGAGCGGGGTACACAAATATCAAACCGGATACTCAAATTCACCGGGAGAACGTCTGGAAGTTGGAACTGAGTATTCTCTGCGAAAGACGGAGGGCTGCAGAATGAAGTCCGTACGACTGAGCCCAAACAGGCTGGGGAGCCGATATTTACTTTGAACCACCCGAACGGCTCGGAGGGAGAGGGAGTAAGCAATTAATCGAACCACGACTGATCCTCCTCGCGTGGATCGCTGACGCCAGGGCCAAACTCCGTCTTGACTGTCAATGGGCGGTGCAAGTAGATTGATTAGTAGGTGTATATACTTACATGGATGGAGTTGTAACGCAAACCGGGTGGCGTTGATGTGCGGGTATCTCCTTGTTCTCGTTCTTCGTTGTGCGTTTGGAACCCGGAACCTGCGGTACGAAAGAGGAACAAGAGCAGCTTGATAACCACTTAACCAGAGATTAGGGTGCCACCATCAGACCGCGGAAAGGGAACATCCTCCGCTGATTAGATAGGATTGGGATTGGTTGGGCTCTTACTTTAGCATGAGGCACAAGACAAGACGTGCAGCTTGATTGGGTGCCAAAGATTGAGGGTGGGTCAAGCCGGATGCTGTGGAAGCCCAACTTTAAATACGTGGGTGTTTGAAACGTAGTGGTGCCACTGGCATCGTTTCATTAATGAATGAAATCAATTAGACGGACAACGAACGAAGGGACGAACGTGCTGAATCGATCGGAGGGTCTTCTTCGGCGGAAATGCTCAAGAGGAAAAAGTTTAGAGAAGCAAGACGAGAGATTCTCGCGTCGAACAGGCTCTTGAAGATCTTCGAAAAGATGACGGAGGCAGAAAAACAAGGTTGCCGACCGAAGTCTCGTGAGTCGAGTGGAGCGGATGAGTGAATTCGGCGTCTTTGTGGCCGCGAAACGAAAGATTTTCCACGGCAAGTGAGTCCTATGCGCAGGTTCTTGAAAATCAGCGGAAAGAAGACAGAGGGAGAAGGTCAGGTTGCCGAGTGACCGAGTGACCGAGCGCTCCGTACTCAGTTTCGTGGGTGGAGTCTTGGAGCCGACAAGTGCAGGCTGTCTGTAGTGCAGAGTCCAGCTTGATAATATAATCAGAGGGCGTAGGTGTGTTTGTGGCGCCGATTCGATGTCCCTGGCACAGAATTCGAGAACACGAAAAAAGCAAGGGTCATACATATCACTGCCCAACCGACAATCCCGGGCCCTACATGCACGCAACCGCGAGGTCAGGGACGCCAGACCTCGGTTAACAATCGTCGTGAGAACCTTCAGTTTTGGTCAACATCCTGGAAGAGGAAGAACCCCTAAACAAGCAACAGATGAATATCGTCTTCCTTTTCTCCCAAGGGGTTTTTGAGTACGGCGTCGAAAGGTCGCCGTTCGGAAGGTCGGAACGAGGCCGAAAACGAAAAAGTTGCCGAAGAGACGGTCGGTCCGTTGTGGATTGTGCGGAAGGACGGCTCGGACGACGGAGATTGATAACTTACGTGCGTTGAGAGGCTGGAGCCGATTAGTGTCGAGGCAAGGAGATAAGCAAACAGATTTTACCATTTAGAGACTTGTGCAAAGTGCATGCTGTATGCTGTCCAGTGTGAACTGGTTTAGGGTCAGAGTCCGTGCGTTGCACGCATGAAGCCGCGAGGTCAAGGTTGGGAGATGATCGAAATTGTGAGAGACGCGGTCGAACTGGAAGAGGAAGATGTACAAAACGAGCAAGATGGAGACATGATTGAGCATGCGTAATTACTCATCTCATTATGATTATTTTGGGGCTTGAGCAGCGAGCTTGAGGGAGGGGTGAGATCAGTGCGAGGAGCCGAGGACCACAGAAACTCGCACAGGAAGCCGGACAGATCCGCCGACGGACGGTCCAGGTCCATGTCTTGAGCCTCTGATTCGGTGGGTGACCGGGTGGGTCCCGGATACCACTTTGGATAGGACAAGACCGAGGTGAAGACGTCGAAAGACGAGACAGGTCGACTGAAATGAAGAGTATATTCGCCGGCGGGGCCTGGCGTCTCTCCTCAAGTGTTGACGTTTCGCGTGGCGTTGAAGGTGTAAGTCTTCTACAGATTGATCACCCTGCTCGGAAATCCAGCTTGAAGCCCGGGGCCTGGGTTTGGCGACGAGAATCTTGAATCTTGATGGTCCGTGGATGCGTTCTGGGGAACAAAGAAGGCCTAGACTAAGCTATCAAAAGGTGGGTGCAGGTTAATGGGTTTGAGAGTGCGAGGAGATTGGGTCCGTGGTCAAGAAGCTGGGTGCTGTGCAACACATGAACAAACCAACAGACCTCAACTTGAAGTTGCTTCCGTGATCCCGACGACACTGTACACATCATCCCGTTTTCCCCTCAGCTCGAGTACTTACATGAATATTGTACCTTGCGCCGCTTTCTTGAAGTCTTCTATCGCGTGCATCCCAGCTCCGTCTCATTCCCGCGGCGCAAGTACCAAGAAACAAGAAGTTCAAGTCTGCCGACAGCAGCAAGTACAAAATCAGTATAACTCATCAAGATCTCTAAACGGTACTTTGTGCTCGACCCACTCGCTAGTGCACAGCCAAGATGTCATCGTCTTCATCACTTGCTTGTCCTCAGTCAATAAAGACAGCTCCAGCCCATCCTCGCGAAGAGAGTCTATACGATGCTGCGTCTCGTCATCTGGGCTGGGCCCATCCTCGATGAAAACCGTCGCAGCTTCAAGCGCACGATCCGGTATGGCACTGGCATTCCATCGAGATTCCAGTGTTCGGAGACAGGCCGAGAGAATATCTTGTGAAGCCATGCCAAACGAGGACTTAAATCCGAGACGGATGCGAGAGAGCCGCGGGCACAGGAGAGTGGGGCGCGGGTCAATGAAGAGGGAGCTGAAGAGGGATAATATAAACAAACGCGCAACCTCCTTTGGTGGACAACCCCCTTCGTCGCCCGAGCCCTCGCTATCGATTCGTGAATCTTCCCAGGTCGGAACGACGATGATAGCTAGCTCCTCGATATGCGGAAATTTCTTCAAAATGGTGCGAACGAAAAACTGGTCAGCTCCACCCATGAACCCGAGCTTTCGAATGGTAGGAGTGTTCGCGATGAAACGATCGAGCCCTCGGGGAACCTTGCGGTGCCTTTCACGCGTACCGAGGCGCTGCGCACCCATTCCGAGGGTTAACTGCTCGAGTACGGGAACGTGAAAGTTGGAGAGGGGTTTCGAATCCGAAATATAGAGGCACCGAAGCTGAGGTAGATCAAAGGTCTCGCCGGCTGCTGGCCACGGGTTGGGCCTATCCGAGAGAATGATGTTGACATAGGCCTCGATAAGAGTAGGGCTTGCGCGCAGAATGCCTCGATGCGTGGCCCAGGATGCATCGGCGCAGTAGCGGGTGAGTTGCTTGGGCGGGGTGAGGATTGTAATGGGATACGGTTCGCCGACGTTACGGCCAACATCGCGGTTCACTCCCAAGTGAACCAACGAATCTGCGGTCTGAAAGTAGTCGAATGGCTTCTTCTCCAAATCCCAATCCATGTCTTCACTATCCCATTCCAGCCATAACCTCCGCAACGAAGGAAGTCGGTCACGAATGAGCGGAAGGAGGGGAAGTAGCCTTGGGGTGACGGTCAGGCTTAGTTCTTCCCAGCGCGTGGAAGACTCGGTGAGGTACTGGAATATCTCTGTCTGAAAGGGAGGGTTGTACTCCTCTCGATCAAATTCGTCCACTCCGAAGTACTCTGAAAGCGCCTTGTGGAAGTCGTCGTTGCTCTTCGACCCAAAGTGGATCCGTAGCCCATTCGCGCGCTCAATCTGCGCCTCGACGGCCGCCAAAGGCTGAGAATGGAAGGGACAAAAGCACAGCACGAGCTGGGACCACAACGCCGGCGTGGAGATGGCTACAGCTCTCCAACGACTGCAGACGTGCGTCAAAACCCATGGACTCCCCCTCATGCTAAAAGTACACGCCCAGGGCCCATCCGACTTGACGGAAGGAACGGTGAGCACGAAAATCTCGATGAGGAGCTCGTTTGGCATCCGGCGCATCGGGGAGAGTGCTGCTTTGGTCTGCGCACCATATGAAACGAGTACAGCACGCTCTGCAGCGAACTGCTTCAGGCGAGCGATCTCTCCGTCGAGGACACTGAGACGCGCGTCAATGCGAGATGAAGTCGACTGGATGAAGGGAATCTCGGAGGAATCGGGGGGCTCATTGGAGTGCAGGAGGGTGTGGTGTCGTGTTCCAGTCTGAGGAGGTGCAGGAGGATCACTTTGGTCCATGCGAGGAGTGGGCAAGAAAGAAGCGTGAATGCGCGTGAATGCGCGTGAATGCCACATAGTGGGGACCGGCAACGCCTATGTGATCAACGGCAGGTTTGTGCTTGTTTGTTCTCCAATTGACGCTATCAATTGCATGTTCTCGCTTGCTCTGGCTTCCACAGGGACTTTGGCGCTTAGTTATGGTGAAGAAAAATGTTCATTACATAGATATGCATGTGGCTGGACACGAGTTTGAAATTTTTATCTTTGCCTTCGTGCTGTGATGCATTGGTTTCTCGGCCACAAGAAGTGTCCCAGATTCCACCTCCTGCCCTGAGCTGCTGAGTTGAAGAAATGCAAATTTTTGGGTCCCATATCTTCGAAATGTACCATGGCATTCTGTTTGAAGTTCTTTTACCACTTCAATGAAGCCCTGTTCGTGTGATTTCACAGCTGTCATTCCCGAGGTTTCCATGCCTCCAAGACATAGATTTAGCCTTTCTGACGCCGAATTCATCCATTAGCAGCTTGTATCAATGTATGTGAGCACTGGGGACATGCTGGCACTGCTGCAACTTCGAGTTGAAACTAAAACGAGGGTTCAAACTGGGTTGATCACCGAAACAAAAGCAAAATGATGGCTCTAATAACACGCCGAAATTTTCGAATATCGCTTGGGTACATAGGAGAAAACTGTACCCTATTCATCCCTTCCCAATACTATTTGGCCCGATTTTTCAAAATTGGTTCAAAATTCTGAGAACAGGGTCAATTCTCGAGAGAATGGGCATTATATTTGCAATCAGTCTGAAAATGGAAAATCCGGCCAGCTAGCGTCATTCTCCAGCCATTTTACGAATGATTTTATTTTGGGGCCAAGAGAATGAAGCAAGTGGAACAAAGTTATTAGCTCGACAAAGTAGGAACCGCAAATTTGGAGAACAAACAATTACAAACCTGCCGTTGATCACATAGGCGTTGCCGGTCCCCACACATAGGAGCAAACAAACCGAAGGCTCCGACTCAGCTTTCCGTGATCCCGGTTTGGTTGTCTGACTCGCTCCACCTTCGGGCTCTACATTCTATAATTCCTACAAGTACTATCACCCCCCTGTTTCTACATCCGTTCGTCTTGACTAAGTACGTTGTAAAATGACACCTTGCAGCCTTGCAGCGGCCAACCTCGCACGGCTTTCTCTTCAGGTTTGCTTCAGGTCGAACCTTCAATCTCCTGATTGGATTCTGACCAAATATTGTATCTTACTATGATTCCAGGCCCATTGATTCAATATTTTCGAAGGTGCATTCCTACGGCATTTCATTCCATGGAGAAGAACGAGTTGGTTGCGCAATGCAAAATTCAACCTGCATCCATCAAGTCTCGACTGGCTCGTCGGGTTCAGTTCAAATCGCCGGCGAGGCGAGCGAGGATTACCATGAGACAATGGGAAACTCCGTCCTCCGGCGCTGGTTGGGAGGCCGAATTCGAAGTCGTAAGCAATTGGAAGACCGAGAGAGTGGGGCCTGAGACTCAGAACACAGGTCCGTGGACTCTGTCGAGCGACATATGAAACCGGATACTCAAGTTGACCGGGAGAACATCCGATGGAAGTTGGAATTTTCTGGGAAAGACGGGGGCGGCAGAATGAAGTCGGTACTGCGCCCAAAGACTGGAGCGTCGACACTCATTTACTTTGAACCGTCCGAGCGGCTCGGAGGGAGAGGCAGTATGCAATTAATCGAACCACGAATGATCCGCCTCGCGTGGATCGCTGACGCCAGGCCCAAACTCCGTCTTGAGTGTCAATGGGCGGTGCAAGTGGATTGATTACTTAGTAGTGGGTACGATGATGGAGTTGCAACGCAATCCGGGCGGCGTCGATGTACGGGTACGGGTGAAAGCTCTCCTTGTTCTCGTTCTTGGTTGTGCGTTTGGAACCTTTGTGCGTTTGGAACCTGGAACCCGCTGGACGAATGAGGAACAAAGGCAGCTTGATAGCCACTCAACAAGAGATTAGGGCGCCACCATCAGACCACGGGAAGGGAACATCCTCCGCTGATTAGATAGGATTGGGCCACGGATTGGGAGTCGCTTCCTTCTTTAGCATGAGACACAAGACAAGACGTGCAGCCTGATTGGGTGTCAAAGATTGAGGGTGGGTCAAGCCGGATGCTGTGGAAGCCCAACTTTAAATAGTTGGCTGTCTGAAACGTATGCAGTTCTAATCTGCCACTGGCATCGTTTCATTAATGAATCAAATCAATTAGATGGAGAAGGGACGGTGGAGAGGAATATGGACGAACGTGCTGAATCGATCTGAGGCTCTTCTTCGGCGAAAATGCTGCAAGAGGGAAAAGTATAAAAAGGAAAACGAAAGATTCTCGCGTCGAACAGGCTTGAAGATCACCAAAAAGAAGACGGAGACAGCAAACAAGGTTGCCGACCGAGGTCTCGTGAGTCAAGTGGAGCGGATGAGTGAATTCGGCGTCTTTGTGGCCGGAATACGAAGGATTTTCCACGGCAAGTTCCTATGCGGAGGTTCTTGAAAATCACCGGAAAGAAGACAGAGGGAGGAGGTAAGGTTGCCGATTGACGGGGTGGAGCCTTGGAGCCTTGGAGTTGCTAAGTGCAGGCTGCCTGTACTGCAGAGTCAGAGAGAGCCCATGTAGTTGTGTTTGTGGCGACTGAGGGTGGTTGGCGCCCACTTGATGTCCCTGGCACAGAGAATCCGAAAACAGAAAAAAAAATCAGACAAGGGACGCACATCACACCATCCTACTTGCATGCAAGCATCCGCGAGGTCAGGGACGCCATGCCTCGGTTAACAATCGTCATGAGAAACGTCTTCCTCAAGCGCAGGTTTAGTCGACATCCTGGAAGAGGAAGAACCCCCAAACAAGTAACAGATCAATACCATCTTCTTCTCCCAAGACGTTTTTGAGTACGGTGTCGAAGAGGCTTGGGGAAGGTCGCCGCCGTTCGGAAGGTCGGAACGAAGGGCTGCTGAAAATTTGAATCAAGTCACCGAGGCCCGACATACGGTCCGTACTTGTTGATAGAGTACCTTGTGGATTGTGCGGACGGTGAGTCGGAGATTGATAACTTACGTGCGTTGAGAGGCTGGAGCCGATTAGTGTCCAGGCAAGGAGATAAGCAAACAGATTTCAGAGCCTTGCGGCAACTGCATGGATGCATGGATGCTGGGCGGTTTTTGTGCCACAGTGCCCGCGATGGAGTCCAGTGTGAAAAAATTATACGACGTAGAACAGGGTCACATGAAGATAGCCGAGGCAGTAGTAGGGTTGGAGTCCGTGCGTTGCGTTGCACGGCATGAAGCCGCGAGGTCAAGGTTGGGAGATGATCGAAATTGTGAGAGAGAGGACACGGTCGAACTGGAAGAGGAAGATGTACAAAACGAGCAAGATGGGGACATGATCGAGGATGCTTACGCGTTCACTATATTGACCCTTGAGAGAGGGCTTGAATCGAAGGAGAGATCAGTGCGAGGACCGCCGAAATTCACACACACTGAGCGGAGGAAGCCGGATAGATCCGCCGACGGAGGGCCCAGTCTTGTGCATGCGTCTGATTCTGTGGGTCCCAGATACCACTTTGGATAAGACAAGATTACCGAGGTGAACGTCGCCGTTGAAAGGGGCGAAATGAAGATTATCTTCCCCGACGGGCCCTGCGCCTCCATTACAATAGCTCCAATCAAGCGTTAACGTTTCGCGTGGCGTTGAAGGCGTAAGATAATCTTCTTTCTTCTTCTTCCATGTATGTATGTAGATTGATTCACCCTGCCACTCGGAAATCCAGCTTGAACCCCGGGGCCTGGGTTTGACAACGAGAATCTTGATTCTTGATGTTCTGCGGGGTCGGCGAGTAATTTCGGCGTCCGTGGATGGGTTCTGTAGATTCTGGACTTAAGAACGAAGCTCAGGGCTTTAGGCTATCAAAAGGAGGGTGGAGTTAACGGGCTTGAAAGTGCGAGCTTGCTTTCACGGTGAAAGGATGGGTGGGGGTCCCCGCGCCGCGCCGCGTGGAGTTGATATATTGGTTGTCCAGGGCATAGATTGATAGGACGATGCGAATCAAAGATAGCTGGAAATACTGTATATCAGAGATCTGTGTACGTGGAAGCGTATACAACGACGAGAGGGACTCGGGAGCCCGGGTTGGGGGAGAGTCCGAAGAGGTCCGAAGTCAGTCGCCAGCGGCCGCGCGCGGTCTCCAAGGGTACGGCTCAGGGTGGCCGCTCGCAGTATATCTCGGCCCGACATGGAAGACCGACAGAAGGAGATTATCTTCTTCAGCCGACCAGATTAGATCGAACGATAGCACATGAGCGGAAGATCTGGGCGTCGTTGCGGTGACCGCGTTTACTTCCTTCAATTTCACGGTGCTGACGGCGGCGGACACATGGGCTCGACGGCTTGTTGCTGATGAATGAATGAATGAATGAAGAATTATTTAGTTTTTTTTTCCCTTCCGCGGGGTGATCAAGGAGAAGGCTGTCATGACATATACTTTGACGCGGTGAAGAGATGTCGGAATGGTTGAAACAACAGAACGCCGCAGCGGCCCCCAGGGCGTTGAGGGGAAAGAGAAGAGAAGGGTCGCCCCGGTTTGCATGAAAAACGGCGAGGTCGAGGGTATCACCGTCCATGGTGGTCTGGATCGACGTGATAAGCGTTTGTTTGTGCGGCGGTCGGATTGTCGAGTATTTTTGAGAATCTGTGATAGTGATACGGATCGGGAAAATTTTCAGAAAAGCCTCCGTTGAAGGCCCTGTTACTAGGGACGAGTGATTCGTTTTAGGTAAACTTGGTCCAGATAAACGCAGACTCGAAGAAAGTGGGTCGAGATAGCTAGGCTGGGCTGGGTCCGCTGCGGCGAGGACATCGGGCATTGAAACTCGCGGCAGTCGGAGTAGGACGGAGACCGGCGGATGGAGACCCAGACTATTATCTTGTTAGATTATCTGGTTTCATGGTATACGGGCGCATGATGAGTCCGCTGGATAGTCGTGTAGATAGAAAGGACGGTAAAAGCTTGCGTTTCCCTCGAGAGCTGGGTAGTTTCCCAGCCGAGGACGCTAAATAGGATCGTGTTGTATCAGCAATGCCAGAGCTCTGATTGGCTGATATTATCTGAGATAAGTGCCACCCCAGACAAGCACCCACTTTTTCATCCATCGTCACTCTCTCTACACATCATCCATCCTCTCCTCGTCCTTCCTCCCATCCTCACACATGTCCATGCTCGAAGCCCACCGTCCCCGTCTCCCCACCCCAGAATACTACCCGACCCCTCAAA
>JARKIF010000366.1:0-24485 GCA_029378245.1 Roridomyces roridus | reverse complement strand
CCAAGCACGCACCGGTATGGATGATATTGCACTTCTCGTGCAAATACATCAGCGCCAGGATTACTGGACGGAGTATGCTTTTAACAATGGAAATGGGGATCTGGGCTTTGGGAAATCTTTTCGCATAGCGATCTAGGCCTTCACCCAAAAGTTCCGTTACAATACATTGGTGTTCCATTTGGGCCTTCGAGATAAAAGTCGTCGAGGAGATGATAGACGTGTTGGAATCCAGGATGTGTGGGATCAGCGGACAGAACGCGACGCAAAAAGTTGGTTTCTTGTACCTCAGGTACATCCGTGACCTGGGCTAAAATGCGGTCAATTTGCGTCGCACTGGTGGGTCGAGACGAAGTAAGTACCTTGCAGCACTTTCATTACTGCATAGTCTTGACTACAGAAGGTCATTCGAGAAGATTTTGCTGATATCAAGCGGCTCACCTGAGTTGAGATTGAACTTGCCAGACCGTGGAATAATCACCCCAGCGGCGCCCAGCCTAATTTGCGTATCGCCTCGTAACGATCTTGAGGGGAAGCCATCGTCTCTTCGATTGTCATGGGATGGTAGCCACCCGGCTTGTAATTCTCCTCGGGCTCTTCTCTACAACGCGGTTGGACGAGTGAAGACCAGACGGGCTTCGGCAGTGACCGGAGTCGTGCGACATGATGGAAAAGAGGAAGTCGCATCAAACAATGCAATACAAATCTTCCTTGATCTCTTACCACCATCATCTTCAGGCCATCGCGCCGTTTTCCAGCAAATCGCCCAGCTTTCAATTCATATGGAGGCTTATACTGCAAATAGCTCTACCACCGACAAGATGCTACTCCCGATTCATATCCGATCCGAAACCCCGGGCACTCTTTATGCTTTTCATGCTTGGCCAACGTGTTTGAGGATCGCCAGCCTCCTTGTCCTCTACTCTCATGGTGGGTCTTGATTCTTGAACGATAGCTGGTCAACAGATGCGATACTCAACCCACCATTCAGGCATCCATCAACACTATCCTCGGTATAGACATCATCCTTGAAGTCCTTGACTGTTTCGCCGCCCCAGTGGTGTCGCACCACAACCCCGATCTGCCCGCGCTGTCTATATGCAGCCTGGTCTGCAGATCCTGGTGTAGCCACGCTCAACGCCACCTCTTCCGCCGTGTAACCATCGTCAGCGACGAGTCGGAGCCGCATCAAAGTGCGAGACGTATCTCACTATTCTTGGACGCCATACACCCGGCTACTGAGCGCGGGAGATACCTCGGCTCATGCGTTCTAGCCCTCACTCTACGCCACGCCGACAGAAAGGGGCTGTCCAAAGCTCTTCTACGCGTGCCCAACCTCCGTCATCTGGACACCACCACCTCCTCGTGCGACTTCGACGCCCCGACTCTTACCGCTCTCCGCGAAAAGGGTCCAAAAATCACGTCCCTCTGCATCCAGGAGGATTTTTCCTTCTTCCCCGGCCAACACAGCGGTAGGATGCATCGCCTCGTCGCTGCCTTTCCTTCGATCCGCCTGCTCGACATCACGTCGAACGCCAACTCCACTCTGCCACCATTTGACCCGCCACCCAAACTTTCTCTCGTGGCGGTCAAATTCAAAACAACACTCGTGCAGGATATCGGCCCATGTCTGTCTTCCCTCACTGCGGGAGAGGGATTGCAGCTCCTTCTCCACGAATCCCTTCGCGGCACCAAGTCCTTCACGCCGACCACCGAGATCGGCGTGAATCTGCGGTCACTGTCCCTGCAGACGATCGACGCTGACGCACTGGGTCTGACACGCTGCACCAGCCTCGAGCGTTTCGAGCTCGGCCGGTTCCCAGACCTGGCTACGCTCCGCGCGATTCCGCCGAGCATCACCGCGCTCTCGATCTCGGGAACACCAGCGGCCAGTGTCCCTGTGGGCATGTCGTTCGGCAAGTTCCTCGAGGGACTGGAATCGGGTTTTCCGAACCTCCGCACGTTGACGTGGACCGTGGACTTCATGCCGCCGGCATTTGCACGCGAGGCTTTGGAGGGTGTGTGTAAGCGGCGGGGAGTAAGGCTCAGCCTCAAGGTGGCTTTGTCGGAGAGGGCGGACTCGGAGGTGAGCTATTGTCTTTGCCGCGAGGAGCTGATGCAGATTGCTTATCTCAGAAGGACGACTCCGAGAATGCTGTCGAGCTCGAGTTGAAGCGCAGGTATATTCGGATATGATCACCGAGCGGTTGAGAATGCATATGGTTCCATTTTTGTCTCAGATAACCACCGGAATGGAAGCTCCCTCTGAATCTTTCCAGTATATTATGGCCTTGCTGCCTCGCATCTAACGGTTTAAGTTTATGCTGCCGTTCGACTCCGGGCCAAACCGTTCCTTCAACCACACCTTTTATACCACGGCAGATATTCACCCAGCAGCTTCGGAAACGAGCTGGGAAGTTGGTATACTCACTGAGAATCTGAAGTCACGAACCACCGTGGCACCACTGTTCGACTCGGGAGGCTGGTGTATGGACGTCGTGCGTCTTCGTTTTTTTTTGTCATACTCAAGTCTTAGACGTATCCAAATCAAGAATTTAAATTTCTAGCATTGGATGATATCCAACACATACCAAGTCATCGCCGCTAATTGCACAGTCTCTCGACGCGGAGCTCATCTTTCCACAAAATCCCGGGTTCGTCATCCGGATCGTGGGATGCAATTTACTACGGACCTGCCTGTTCAGGCAGCAGTATCCCAGGCTCGAGAATGCCACCAGCTGACACTCGGAAGCACTGATGTCTGTCGCCAAGTGAGTGAATGCTTGA
The DNA here is from genome assembly GCA_029378245.1 of Roridomyces roridus. Lineage (NCBI taxonomy): Eukaryota > Fungi > Basidiomycota > Agaricomycetes > Agaricales > Mycenaceae > Roridomyces > Roridomyces roridus. The sequence goes on along the minus strand of JARKIF010000366.1, from coordinate 21,701 downwards.
GTCTCCTGCCCTTCTTGCAAGTCTTCCTTTCATTCTCCGTCTCCCATGAAGCCCTTGCAGCGGGTAGCAACCCGCAGTAGTTTGGCTAGCTGGTGGTCGGACAGCAACCCTTTGCTGCACGCTGCTCCTACTATCAACATCCATGCACTGGCCACACCGCTGATGAAGTGGATGTATCACCGACAAGCGGTGGCATTCATTGCCAAGGATGCCCCTGGTCAAACACTTTCCACAGAAATGATTGAGATATATGCCAGCTATCTTGCGTATGTGCACGCTCTCTAAAGGGTCATGTAAACTGACCACACCCGGATTCTTAGCTGCAAATATGTATCCCCCGAGACACAACTCAGGGTATTGGAGCATTTGGATGCGAGCGCAAATTCTGACCGTGACACTGCGCTGGAAATCTGCTCGTGTTCTTCGGCAATGGGATCCATTACACAGATGTTGCTTGACGAAACCCGGCAACGCAGGGCTTTTTCACTGGTCAAAGCCTTACTGGCACACAAATTAGGTCTCCCAAGTGCAGAGATAATCAAGAACATTGATATCCGGAGGTACGTCTTCTGGGTCCAGTGCTTGCGTCAACAGAAAATCATGAGTGATGAATCGCAGTGGATATTTTGACAACATAATCGAATCAGTACTAGTTGCGATTTCAGAACATGCAGAGGCCACAGCAATTGTGTTGGCATTGCTCGGTTCAAAAAGTGCTGGTGTCGGCCAGTGGGCATGTGCCCTTGTCGGGGAATTGGCAGTGCATCTTTCCTTTGAGGACAACCTTCTCCGAGACCTTCCCATTGAGATGCTATTCAAGCATGCGAGGTGAATTTGTATACACTCTCTGCCAGCACAGCTGCTCATTCTGTCTGCAGGGACTCCAACTTTTTCATTTCTTCAAGAGCTACCGTTGCTCTAATTCGATTTGCTCAACACAAGAGAGGTGCGGCAGCGACTCGGATTGTGGGGCTGGAATCGCACATACCGGACACCAAATCGCATTCAATATCCTCCACTGTATCAAGAGGAGCGTTCAGTTTACTCTCAACTCTCCTTGTAGAGGGATTCTCGGTAGACTGGATTCTCCAGGGAGACTCCATAGGAACTCAGACTCGGAAGATGTTTTACCTGTTACGGCAAGTGTCGCGCATAATATTCGGAGGGCTGCTCATAAAATTGTCACCAGGCAACGAGATGAAGACACTAGAATACGTGTTCTAATCGCACTGGTCCAGCATTCGCCTTGTGCAGCTGCCATTGTTGCTGGGAGGACACCGGTGTAGATGCGAATGGTTGAGAACTGCACAACGGTAGAACGATGCAAAGAAGATCGTGTATACGGGGTCGATGATTGTAAAATCCAGCTCGTTGAACGGGGCCCTCCTGACTCTTATGCAACATTCAGACGTCTCTGAAGAAAAAGTCATCGGCTCATAGTGAGCCGTCACAGCTTGTGGCTCAAAGTCCGCGGTACGGCCAGTGGGAACACTGAGTTTCGGACCTCGGGGACTCGGGAGTAGCCTGTAGGAGATCTGGTATGCAAGGACGGATTGCTCATTGGAAAGGTTCTCAAATCCGGCTCCGTGTCTGGGCCACTCGGGTTTTTGAAGGCCTGTGGGTGCCAAAATAAATTCAACCAAGAATTGCAGCCATCACACACGTGACATTGCATTTCGCCTGCCGATTGCCTGCCGAGCTGAGCCCGCGCTTCTTACCTTCGCTCTTCTCACCCACCACCATGGTATCCACAGGCGTAGCGCTCGTCACCGGGGCCGGTGCGCTTGTCTTCATCCCCACCGCTGTGCGCTTGCTCCAGTACTTACTACTTGGTCATCAGCACAGGGAATCGGCAAAGCAATCGCTCTCCGCCTTGCGGACGACGGCTTCGACGTCGCAGTCAACGACATCGTCGCAAACGAGAAGAAACTCTCCAGCGTCGTCGAGGAAATTAAAGCAAAAGGCCGTCAGAGCTCGGCGCATTTGGCGGACGTGTCGGTCGAGGAGGACGTCAAGGGCATGGTGGCGGAGGTTGTGCGCGTTTATGGTGGATTGAATGTCGTACGTTTACCTTATGCATTCTCTCGTCCCACTTTCATCTAAGCTGTTGTTTGAGATGGTCGCGAATGCAGGGGTGTGCAAGTGCGCGTTAATGACGGAGAGTGGGTGCTCATCCAGCTCTGGTGCAGTCGACTATTGAAATTATTCCTTAGCATCTGTCGAGGACTACGACCGTGTCATGAACATCAACGCCCGCGGGACGTTCCTCTGCTACAAGCACGCGGGGGTGCAAATGATGGCTCAGGGTCGCGGTGGGCGCATCATCGGCGCGTGCTCGGCGTCGGGGAAGCGAGGTGCGTTCTGTTTTCTGTCTGTTCCTTGCCTTTCAATTCTATGCTAGCGGGATCCGCATTCACTTCCGCATACGTTGCGTCAAAGTTCGCAATTCGGGGGTTGACTCAATCCGCCGGTGGGTCGTCGAGTTTCCTATCTTTTCTGGCAATGTTCATCCTTTTCAGCACTCGAGTTCGGCCCACACAAGATCACCGTTAATGCCTACGCGCCTGGCCCTATCGACACGTGCGTCCTCGCCCACTCGTAAGCTAAATATCCTTTCGACCGCCCTCAACACAGGGACATGCGTCAGTCTTTCCACTCGTTCTCAACCAAGCGACTGAACCGTACGTAGTGGATTATATTAAAACGAGCCATGGCGTACGTGAACCAACCAACCGTCCGTGCTTCCCCTGACGTCTACACAGTCAGCAGTCCCGGCGCACTGGCAAACGGCGGGGTGCATTTCGCCTTCGTTTCTTTGGTAGACGCAAATCTGACGTGAATCGGTAGGACCACAGGGGATATCGCCGCCCTCGTATCGTACATCGCGAGTAAGGAGTCTGGGTTTATTACCGGTGTGTTTCCTTCCCTCCAGACTCTCCTGCCTGGCCGAACAGGACTCAACGGGGTTGTGTTGCAGGACAAAGCGTGAGTTTCGTCTCCCTTCTTATTGATTGAACGTCGGCTGACGGATGCTGCTCAGCTTTCGATTAACGGCGGGATCTATTTTGATTGATTTCTGGAAAAATATGAACGAGTATTGTGGAGTGGGATTCGGGTTCCTGATTCATATGTGTCTTGTACTTAGTCTCGTTCGATCCGTACGGTGTATGTGAATGATCATAAAGCTCAAGCTGTCTTAGTCTGTGTTACAGAACGCTCCGTATAAAGCTAGCGCTGTCTCCAGCAGAAGTTTAAGAAGCATCAGTGGTGTGTCGCATTTCTTTCGACGACATCGGGTTCGATTCCCTGTTGATGCATTATGCCTGAGGGGATAGGAACTTGTGCTAGCATTGTCATCACCGAATCAGCCACCACCAAAATGCCAAGGGGTACTAGGGAGAGAGAGAGAGAGTATAAATTAAGGCTGAGCGGTCCCATTGAGGAACAACAGCGGCACTACAAGATGCGAAAGCGCTTTTGCGGCAGATCGCATGAGCATAGAAAGCAGGCGGGTCTTGAGCCGGCAGTTGTTGTTGACATGGTGGTTCAACATTGGGCAACGGGAAGAGGAAATATGTAAAAAGCCGAAACGGCCATCGGTCGGCAACGATGACATAAGTAACGAGGGGTCACGCGCGCGCTTACTTACTCTCCTTTGACTCTCCTTGCTCTTGAGCGCCATCTCAGATCTGAGCCAAATCCGAGGCCTATCTTGCTACCATCTTTCCTGGTGTTTAGATAGCCCAGCCTAGCATTCTCGACACACTCTGCGGTACTCGTCACCCTTCTGCTTTCGCATTGCATCCGACTCCTCCGGCCTAAACCCCGCCGTCTCATCCCTACGGCTTGACCTGGCTTGACTGATAACTCCCATGTCCTCGTCTGGGGCATCACCGAGACACTGGAGATGCCGAGGCCCGATAGTCACTTCCCGGCCAACCTATTCTTTCTCTCTATCCCTCTTCCATACCCTACGCCAACCCTACGCCACAGTGGCTGCCAAACCTTTGCACTCTCATGTGTTTTCCACCAAGGTCCCGTGGTTCTGCGATCCGGATACTGTCCTCTCGGAACCCGGGAGCAGACGTGTGGAGCAGCCGATGTTCCCGGGAGTACATACATATGTACTCTCCCTCTGGCGTCGGCCCTCACTGTACAGTCATGTCGTCGATTTCTGGATCGATACCAGCCACGGTCGGCGCGCTGGAGGTCGGCATATTGTTCGCCATCTTCCTCTCCGGCGTATGCACGGTACAAGTCTACGTCTATTTCCACCAGTACCCAAAGGATCCTTGGGGCCTCAAGCTATTAGTGAGTGGTCGAAAAAACATTCATCTCCTTTAACTTGGATTCTTGCATTGTAGGTCGCCTTGATTTGGGTACTGGACCTGACGCATAGCATCCTACTTTGCCACCTCATCTACACCATCACCGTAACGCAGTACGGTCGCCAGGAGGACCTACTTATCCCGCCTAAATCTCTCAACGCCTCGCTCCTCATCAGCGGCTTAATGGGACCCTTGGAGCAAGGATGGTTCACATACCGTCTCTTCAAATTCACGAAAACGCTCCCCCTGCCAGTCCTTTGCTTCACTCTCTCCCTCCTCCGCCTCGCCGGTAGCATCGGACTGTTTTCTGTCAGCCTGGACGAGATGACGCTATATGCCTTTCAGGACCGCCTGTTGTGGCTCATCGCGGCAGTCATCATCGTCGGCGCCGCGGTAGATGTGATACTGGTCGTGGCTCTGTGCTACCACCTGAGATTCTGGAGCCGGGATGGATTCCAACGGTGCGTGCACACGCTCATGGTATCATCCCCGGGCTTCGGATGATGCTTAATTCAGAATGAGCCGGCTCGTCAACCAGCTTATGACATGGACAATTGAAACGGGCGCAATTACAACGTCGGTCAATTTTATTCAGTTGATTTCCTGACTGTTGAGCCACCACACAGGACTGGGGCTCTGGCCCTCCTCATTACGGTCAGACATTCTCTTCAGATACTCAATTACTGACCTGTCGCAGTTCCTCACGATGCACGACAATTGCAAGTATCTTTCATCCTACCCCAAGGCGCGTACTCACACGAGCACCCCATGTCAGTCATATATATCGGCTTCTTTGTCCTAATGGCCAAATGTAAGTACCTTCCCACACAAGGTTAACACCCTTGCCGCGGCCAGTATTCAATTTTTTGCTTCCGCACCAGTGTTCGCCAATTCCTTGCTATTCTCGTGAGTCGTATCACACAGTCTGTTCACGTGCGGTAGCCTGTTCATTTAGACTCAATGCCCGGGAGCGATTTGCGGAAATTTGCGCAGAGGTCCTGCCCACGCTCACGCACGTCTCCCATTCTTCCCATCGGGTGTGTATTCCCCAGTTTGTCTGAGTGCTTGGGCTGACAACGACCCGGTTTCGGGAACAGTTCACACCATTAGATCTCGATGTCATGGAATCTCACGCTGCGGCTCCGACGCTACCGAGCCCTGTATCGCCATCGTGGTCTTGGACTGAATTCTCCGCGGCACCGGTATTACTTCGACAGCCACACCCACGTGTTCCGATCCGCATCCGCACTGACGTGAAGCGCCAGTCGAGCGTGTCTTTTGCTAGCCCGAGTACAGGTGCGAGCCTTTGTTCTCGCTTCTACACGACCTCAACTATGCTAGCAGCTTCCGCATATTAAATATTATTGACACTGTATACTTACACACGAGCCGATCGGCAAGTAACTAGCTCGTCCAATTTGAAGGTGGCCTGCACTCTCTCGACTGCATTCACATCCGTCAGAAATTCCGTATGCGCATCGCGAACGGACTCCATCGTGAAGAGTTACAGTTGGCAGTCCAATCGAAGGCTTTGCAGAAGCTTGAACAGTCTCGAACACACCCAGGGTTCAACATTCAACTCCCGGCTGATCATGGTACAAGGGGAGTAAGATTTCTTTCTGACTTTGGTCTTACAATGGCGATGCGTTAAGGCAGTCCCTCCGTTGAGTATCGCTGGTAGCTGCATTGAAGACCAACTTGAAGTACTGGGACAGAGATTCGATTCCGGCCCAAGTAACAAGCTCGAGAGCTCAATGGCAGTCTCTCCCTTTTTCATACAGTGCGCCTGGGGCGATGAAATTGGTAAATTTCGCTTGTTTTACAGGAGAAGCTGGCTGCGAATTAAAATCGTGAGTTGAGAGGCCGTGCGTGGTAATTTTCCAGCGGCGAGATGCCCCTGACCGCGATCGGCACGCGCACCTCTCCTGGTTGTCCAAGCCCGCCTAGCTCAATCGGATAGAGCGTCAGACTCTTAGGCGGGTTGAATCCTCTTCACAGGGTATCTGAAGGCTGCGAGTTCGACCCTCGCGGTGGGCTAATCCTCCTTTTTGGCGCGCTTGCTAGCTGTTTCTACCTTTCTGCATCGTTCCCAGGTACCTACATTACATCAGACTTACTTTCATTCTTTACATCACCAGGTGACCTCCTCCTACCATCTTCTCCACACCCGCAATCTGTCCCTAGTATCTGTCTACATCTGATTCTGAATCAATTCTGAATGGTCCACTACGACACCACCAGCTTTTCAGAGCACGAGTTGGCCATCCTCACAGTCCCAGAGATCTTTCTCCGGGACCTCGGCATGCGCAACAGAGCAATGGTTGACCAAGTCCTCTTGTCCGGTGGAGTACTGCTCCCCAACGTGCATCACACTCACGGAGATTGTCGAGGAGACCCTCCAAGAAGATTGCGCACGTTATACACTACATATCTGAACAACGGACCATTTTGATGGACTGGACACGGGTCATTTGAATTTTTCTGTTGATGGGGTTCTGGACCACGAAGGGACCAACATCTGGATTGGGCCTTCTTGGCGAAACGTGGGAGTTCTCAGTTAACACTGGAAGAAGACTGGCAGTGGGGTTGCGGATTATTTTCACGAGAGGGAGTGACATGGGGGCAGGTGGCATGTGGCATGCGTGCAGGGAGACATACGAAATACTCGATGAAGTTGCTCAAGGCAACGGTCAAGTATTCAATGGGCGCAGGTAGACAAAGTCACAAAGTTACAGGAATCGGCACGGAAACTCAAGAGACCTGGGGCAGTGATCACTTGACGGGAGCGGCGAATGCCATGCCCGCCTAGCTCAATCGGATAGAGCGTCAGACTTTTACGCACAGGCGGGCATCTGAAGGCTGCGGGTTCGACCCCCGCGGTGGGCTATCTCCTTTTGTTTTTCTCCTTTTTTTTTCTTTCTCGCACCCACACTGTTCTACTTGCATCGTATCATAGGACTAATCCTTCTTTCCTGCGTAATCTCCTTTCGATACTCCTAGACTTTGATTTCCCCACGCGTCCTGGGAAGAACAACCGCTCGCAGCCACAATCCATTTGCCCAGCGTTTTCTCACACATCCCCCGCCCGGGTCGAATCGCCCACGAAAGAGGTACATCGGAAATGGGCGAGGAACTCGGTCTGGAGACACCCGGCAGGCGCCGCTGCAGGCGGCGATGTTGAGCAAGTGATCCCCGCGGCAAGCTTGACATCTGATCCGTCCAATGACAGCGCGCGCCTACGACGTAGTCGTCTCACTCTCGTACCACCATGTCGCCGTCTGCAGAAGTCTCAGAGACTACCCCTCTTCTCGTGGACACCGAGGCCAGGACCGCCGATGAAGAGCCCCGAGCCGAGCCCGAGGACGTCGAAAAGCCCCTCCCCATGGGCCAAATTCTGCTGCTCTGCTATGCGCGTCTCATCGACCCCATAGCCTTCTTTTCCATCTTCCCGTTCATAAACAAAATGATCAACGAGCAAGCTGGTGTTCCCGAGACGGATGTAGGGTTCTATGCTGGCCTTATCGTGCGTGCTCCCCCTCCCGAATACCGTCAGGCAGTTCATGTCCAGCAGGAATCACTCTTTTCCATGACCCAGATGCTGGTCATGATTGGGTACGGACGCGTTGCCGACCGCATAGGTCGGAAACCTGTCCTTGTCTTTTCTCTGTGCGGCGTGTCCGTCGCCTCTGCCATGTTCGGCTTGAGCAAGACCGTGTGGCAAATGATCCTTTTCCGGTGTCTCGCTGGCGCCTTTGCTGGCTCTGTCGTGTATGCGCATACCATCCAATATCTTGCTCCCTGCTCATCTCCCCCAGGACGATTCGTGCCATGATCACAGAGAATAGTACGGCTCAGACCCAGGCGAAGGCGTTCAGCTTCTTCTCCTTTGCGGGCAATATGGGCATCTTTCTTGGCCCGGTCATTGGTGCGCATTAAGTTCCACGCCGTACGCCAGTCCCACATGCACTACACAGGCGGTTCACTATCCGAGCCGACTATCAACTACCCCTCCGTATTCGGGCACATCGGCCTGTTTGAGACCTACCCATACCTCCTCCCCACGCTCGTTACGGGCTGTTTCTCCGCTAGCGCTGCCGTCCTGTGCACATTCTTTGTGCGAGAGGTCTGTTCTTGTCCGCGCTCGTATGTAGTTGACTGACATAGCCGTTCCACAGACCCTAGAAACAAAAATCAAATCCTCCGGCCCCGCAACGCCGCCAATGACAACCTGGGAGGTCATAAGGGCCCCAGGAGTCGCTGTCGTTCTCTTTATCATCAGTCACGTCGCTCTCATCGCACTCGGATACACCGCCAGTCCGTTCCGTATTTCACCCACCTACTCTTGCACTCATCCTTTTCCCCTTTAGTCGTGCCTCTATTTTGGTTCACCTCTGGTGCCCTTCTCTCTCCCTTCTTCCTCCATCCGAACTCATGATTCTTTGCTACAGTGGATCTCGGCGGCCTGGGCTTCACACCCCTGCAAATATCCTTCTTCCTCGGCCTCGCCGGACTCTCACAAGCACTTTGGCTCTTCCCCTTCCCATACCTGCACCGGCGCTACGGCACGGGCGGTATCCTCCGCGGCTGCTCGTACATCTGGCCCGTCTTCATGGCCCTCAACCCCATCGGGAATTTGATGCTCAAGCAAGGATGGACAAAGACGTTTTGGACTCTGATGCCGACCGTGCAAGTTATTGGCGCGTCGGTTAGCTTGATTTTCAGTACGTCTCCGTCTCTCTCCACCCTGCTTCTCACTACTTCGTGTTGAAACCGCCCCACAGCCGCGATGCAGCTCGCCCTAAACGACGTCGCCCCCTCGCCCAACACCCTCGGCACCATCAACGCCATCTTCCTCACCATGAACTCGGGGCTCCGCGCGGTCATCCCCGGGGTGTTTTCTAGTATATTTGCTGTGGGTGCACGGACGCAGGTACTAGGCGGAGAGATCATTTGGGTGCTTATCGTGAGTTTGGCGCTGGGATTTGGGGTTGCGGTGAGGTATTTGCCCGAGAAGGCTGAGGGGAAGGCGAAGGGGAGGGACGCCGGGACGAGGGAGGAGTGATGGGTGCTAGGTCTATCTTGGGTATTAGAATTGAATTATATAGAGAACATTTTGACGGATGAGCACACCCATTGGCACTCGGCGTGCGCCTGTGATGTATTGAATGACTAGAAGCATTACTGCAGGAGTTCCCGTTCGACTCGGGGGTGGGCCATGTTGCGGGTTGAAAATGGTTTTTGGCGGCCATTGGATGCCTTCCAAGACAACAGAGTGGCTCAATCTGGGGACCGGCAACGCGGGTGTGATCAACGGCAGCTTTGGCCTTGTTTGGTCTCCGATTGAAGGTATCAAATCCATGTTCCCGCTGGTTCTGGTTTCCACACGCACTTGGCAGCTTAGCTACAGTGAAGAAAAATGTTTATTAGATCCATATACATGTGGCCCTGCACGGGCTTCGAGATTTTAATGTTGTCTTGGCTCTGTACAGCATTGACTTTTCGGCACAATTTCAGCAACACCAGATATTGTATCTGCCACCATGTCCCTTGGTGTGCTTGGGGAGAAGAACACAAATTTTGTGTTCCCAGACTCTCAAACTGTGTCATTGGATGCTCTGTGGAGCCGTTTTGACTCTGAAATGGTTCATTTTCCGTGAGATTGCACAAGCATCGTTCACGAGGTTTTTGTGTCCTAAAGCAGCACAAGCAGCCATTTTGGAGCTTGATTCTCTTGCCAGTGAGTTTTCTGAACTCATAAGATGTCGATAATCATGTTTCCACCGAGTCAACCTCAAGTGGAACTAGAAAACGAACAATCCACGCGAGTTGATCACGAAATCAAAGCAAAATGATGGGGCTTATAACTTTGTCAAATGGTCGAATATCGTCGGGGTTCACTGAGACAAAATCCTCTATATGCCTCCCTTCCCAGCGCTAGCTGGCCAGATTTTTCAAATCTGGTGCAAAATTCTGGGAATAGGGCTTGTCCGCTGAAAAACAATCATTATTCGTGTGGTACGGGGGCAGACAAAAAAAGCGGCCAGCTAGCACTATTTTTCAGCTTATTTGGTGACTACTTTTAGTTCGGTGCTAAGTGAATGAGCTTCGTTGTAAAAAGTTATAAGACGTGCAAAGTGGGAACCGAAAAATCGTCGGAACAAACAAGACCAAGCTGCCATCAGCGTCAGTGGTGATGCCGGTCCCCACGAGTCAATCTGGTTCTCGGCTCGGCGGTGACCGGTTCATGGGACCTGCACCGTTCGAATCGGGAGTGGGTCCTAGCTGCGTTGGTGTTATGTTGTTTTTCTCCTGGGAAAAGGGAGACTTCGGAGATTCGGTCGTATGTATGTGCCAATAGTCACTATCGACCACGTTTCCCTCTGCGGTTGTGCAACACACCATTCGCGCTGGCTTCACAATTACCTGGCCTGTCTTCTCTACAAGTTGTTTTTCTGCTATGAAAACTTGGACAACCGACGTATACGCCAAGGAAAAAAGACCACACCCTCGAGGAATCGCAAGTACCCAGTCGCCTCACATGCGAAAGCCCTCCACCTCCATAATGATCTCGAGATCCATCCCCTGGTGCACCAGAATTCCCAAAGCCGCAAAAATTTGCGATTTTTCTAGCTCAAACGTCTCCAGTTCTCCCGCCAATAAAGCACGGCCCCTCGCTGCAACCCGAACCACGCTGAAAGACCGGATGGAGGCTCTGTGTATGGAGCCCGTGCGGCGGACAGACAAGGCGTCCCGGAGTTGTTCGAAGTGGGTGGCGAGGTCTTGGAGGAATCTAACTTGAATAGTCAAGTTGACGAGGTTGGGGAGGAATGCTGGCTCCATGCGAAGCGCGTCGAACAATGGGAGTGCCGTCTCATGCTTCCCGAATGATATATCAAGATTTTGGAGTTGTGGGACGAGTCGACACACGGAAATTGGATCTGTCAATGCGGAGTATTGCTCCGACCCGGGGCCGTCCGATATCGTTCCCAGGTACAGCGTGTGGAGGGATGCGCGGCATCCGGACCTTTCGAAGAATGCATGAAGCTCGTGTAGATTGATGTCGAATGCCGAAAGGTAGAGGACTTCGAGGGCAGGCAGTGTGAGATGCCTCAGCACTTCAGCAGTGGATTTGTACGAAAACGAAAAGCGGCCGAGATATAGCCGTCGCAGGTGGGGGTGGATGCGTGGCTGGACCTCTGGGTCCGTCAGCCAGGCGGATCGCGGAGAGGCCCATCCGCGGAGAGTGCATTCCAAAAGGCGTGGGGCGTTATGAAGCAACTCGATACAGGCCGCCATGCCAGACTCTCGGCCGGGCCTCCCCGCAGCCCTGTTGTCGGCGAGTGTCATTTTCTCCACCGCCACAAAGGGTATCGTGGTCATGTTTTCGACTTCCCATGGATAGGCCCACCGTGGCAGGACGTCCAAGTCCTGCACCCACACTTCCAAATTGATCAATTGCGCTGCTCGTGCCCGCAACACGCCCTCCACCCCCGGGTGCCTACCCCCGGAAAGCAATATTTCCACGGGAAGGCGTTGTGCACGATCGAGCCAAATTTCGAGGAGACTCGGGAACTCTGCCCGGGATCGATTGGCAACCCGGATACTTGCCCACAGCGAGGGATTATCTAGAACGATGCGCGCCCACGAGCGACAGACCTGCATGAGCAGCATCGGCGCGACGGAACGGTGCGGTCGCAGGTATTGGGAAGTGGTTCATTGCTTGAAGATCGCCAATGAGAGCTCGACAGGCAGGCGACTCATCGGGTCCATGATGGCATTCAATTCGCTGTAGGCCATACATCTCCACTGTTCCAGTTCCTGGATCGCTTGTCTGTGCTGGTCGATGGTGTCGTTGATGCTCTGTATCCGTTTCCGGATGTCGTCGGCGGCACTGGAGGCCATTGAAGGAGGGCAGAAAGGGGCAGAAGGAAAGACGATTCCTAAGCAGCACCGCCACCGATGCCCATCAGCGACGGTCACGTGAATCAAGAACGGAGTTTGAAATTCGAGTCTCTGAGAGTCGACGTCGCGGCCGCGAGGACGACACACCGCCAGCACGTGAAATTAGCAACGGTCTTCGCCGGTGATGGGACCGCTCGGTGCAACATATAATTTCCTTCCCTCGGAATCAAACTTTCCTAATCGCCATATTTCCGACTTGCTGCTCCAGCCTCCATTCCCTAGTCTAAAACATGGCAAATACAGTCCGCAGCGCAAAAATCAAATCGCGTCCTCGCTGAATGTCTGTTGCGATGAGTAGTAAGTACGGCTCGGGTTTTTAGTGAAGCGAGCGTTACCTGAGGCGCGCGTGCGGCGCCGGGCGCAGACGGAATGGTGGGTTCGATGTGTGCGGCCGCGAGGGCGATGTACAAGGCGAGGAGAGTAATGAAGACTTGCATGTTGGAATGTGAGGCTTTGAGTATGGGGCAGCCGTTGAATCTTGATTACAGACAATTTATAACCAACTGGACCGGCGTCATGTCAAATTCATTGCGGCTGGAGCCGCTCGACCGATGTTACGGCCCTGGAACCAGAGATAGTGGGACGCGCCGCGCCGCTATCCTTGCCGCGGAAACCGTGGAGTAAAATTAAATACGCACCGTGTTGGTTTGGATCTTGGCAGATTGAGACCTCCCTCCAGCAAGTTCCTTCGGGTTGGAAGGATCCAATACAGACCAGGCTGTGCGGCCACCACTCAGCATACTTCCAGATACCTGCTGAAGTTCGAACATCTCCACTAAATCGGGAGTTGCTACGGGTGCGATAGGCAAGGAGGGGGCAAGGACTCGGAGGGACAGTGTGATTTTTCTCCCTCGACGTCGATAAGGCTGAATTGAGGTCCGGAATCCGCATCTTGTGACATTCGTTCCTGCGTACGATGCTCATCATCTTGCCGGTGGAGTGTTACCAAGTGGGGGTATGTCTGCGATAGATGCAGAGAAGTTTCTGCAGAACTACACCCATTACTGTTTTCGGCCGAGGTACCGGTGTTGAAATCAGTTGAGTCCCCAGTGGTGTCCTTTGTGTACGGGTTTCCCGGACGATTGAACCTACTGAAATACAGGGACAGTTCATCGTGGCTCACCCCATGCAGCGTGACTATATGCATTGATACTATATCACTGCAGTAGACTGTGGTGCGTACCCGTCCGACTCGGGAGTGGGCGATGGCTTGAATCTATCTCGAGCTAATTTTCTTTGGGCAACTGTGTCCACTTTTCAACATTGAATTCGGAAATGGCTGACTCGGTAAAGTGCGTATGTTGCCAGTATTGTCCCAAGAGTCGGTGAGCACTGGAACCGAATTGAACCTTGCCAAATCGGGGGAATGTGGCGCAGTGAGGCTCGTTCGACTCCGATCCAATTGGGTAATAAGCACAGGAATAGGGTACTACCAAGGTTTTCATCTTTCAACCAACTTTCAAATATGCTTCCCTCTGAACACGCACCAGAGACCTGACGAGCGTCCCTGGCGGCCCGTCACGCGGCTTCTTACGGTTAACATTTCAGTTTCTGATGACAAAGTAGTTGTCATTCTGTATCGATTTCATCTTTCTGGTGAACCAGGTTCCACTCCGGGAGAGGCCTCTGTCTGTTTTTGCTGCTCTGTTTGATCTCCTCCTGTGAGAAAAGTGGTTTTTTTTCTCAGTCACAGAGTCGGCCAGGTGCTCCAGGACCATTGGATTGATGCCCTTCCGTTGGAGGAAGGGGTGGCGTGCGATTCGAAAGCTGTCAAATTTCTCGATGGTTCGAGTTTTACATGAAGCTTGATTGCGGCCGCTTCCTTACATAAAAATTGAATCCTTTGCCTCGAAGTTTCTTGAGTCGGAAGACCTCGTTGAGTCTCTGTAGTACACTGGCGCGCGCGTTTCGAACTGTGGTATCCTTGACCTCGTGAGCACTGAGTCGTCGTCAAACCCTCAAGTTGGATGTTCACCTCAGAAATCCTTCGTCCTTGAACGCGATTCGACACTTTTCTTGCCTCCTTCTCTTTCTTTCTCCTCTTCCTCCAGTTGCGCCGGTCATCGATCCGAATGATCGCTTGATCGGAATGAGGCATTCCGCTTTGCCGGAGATGATCACCACGTTGCGCCCCTATGACGTCCATCACACCGCCTTTTGCCCATTTCTGGAGCGCCAAGACGCGTGGTTTCGCTCTTCCGCAGCACGATTGTATTACATAAAGAGGCTCGGCACTCTCACTCATACCACGACCACGACCACGACCCACTATGCCCATCTCAATCCCTGTCTCCGCCCAACCCGTCATGTCCCTCGCCGGAGCCACCTACGAAAAGAGGCCCGCCCCAGCCTACTACGATGATTACGAAGAATCTCAGTGGGCGTATGACGCCGCACACCCACACGGCGAGCACGGGCACGGGCACGGACCATGCCACAACACGCGGCTGAAGCAATTCCTGCCATACCTCCTCCTTCTTGTCCTCGCACTCTCCGCCGCCGCTGCCACCGCATACCTATTCTACATCGGACTGAGCACCGAGGCCGATGCGGGCGAGCTGCTTCAGGGACTGTTCCACGCCAAGCGGGCTGTCGATGGGACCGATTCGGGAAATTCTGGCTCGCCGTTTACCCGGAATCATTGTGCGTCTCCCGCCTCTTTGTATTGGGTCTGCAGCTAACGCGTCCTTGCTGCGATATAGTGTATCTGATTGTCGTTTTTGTCGGGTTGCTCGTGGTGGTGATCCTGGCGGTCATGCTGAGCGCGTGGTGCTGTCGGGGTGCGTCGACCCACCTTACCTTCTCTTCTGAACGTGTTGGCTAACACGTTGCTTGCAGGTGCCTTCGAGAATCCGCTGTGCTGTCCTTGCTATCTTTGCGCGTGCTGTGGTGGCCTGGGTACGTACTTTTACTCTCCCTTCTCCTTCTTCCTGTGCTTCCTTCCCTCGGCACGCTCTTCTCTCCCTATCTCGTGCCACTCGAACCAGAACTGACCGACACTTCCTCCAGCTTGCCTCGAATGCATCGGATGCGGTCTCTGCGCAGAAGGCGTTGAGCAAATGTAACCTGCTTCCTCGCCTTACGTCTTCCTTCACGCGACGCGCGGGGCGGCGTCCCTGCTCCCGGACTTTTTACTTTCTTCTCCCTTCTTGACGACCTTTTACTTCGCCGAACTTTACGAATGACGACGATACTTGAACGTTGAACTGGAACGAACCGCACTTTGAAATGGACGTTTACTGCACCTACCTGTTTTGTATCCCGCTTTTTTGGACTGTAGCTGCCTATACGAAACGACGATGAATGCAATGTATTTCCTTCTGAACCTGGGTGCCCTCGCGAGAAAAAACAACAACTGGAAAATCCGAAACCTTCACTCAGCCAGCGCCGAATCGAACGGAGTCCCTCGAAGATTTTCATCCTGGGATGAATGGTAGATCCGTGGCCAGTGTGCCTCTGGGTGCGCTGTTTTCCTTGAGGCCAAGTGGATGCATGCCGCCGCTTGTGTAGTGGCGACCCGCTGCGATTCTGGCGTCGGAAAGTTGTCATGACACCGACCGGCTTGAAACATCCGTCCCAGTGAGAGTAGCACCGGTCTGGAAGTCCAATGTCCTCAATGTCCGAGAAAAAAAAAAGACGAGGTGGCTCACAGACACGGTACACCACCCAGCCCCGAATTGAACGGGGTTACTCCACTTGAATTACGCACTTGGAGGACATAGAACTTGAGGCGGATGCACAGTCCATGTGCTACTGGGTGTCTTCTCCCTTCTACCAGGTCCATGTCAATGCAAGGCTTGTTGAGAAAGAAAGCCATAAGCCTGGACAACACTAGTAACTAATGGTATGCTTCCCCATTCTAACGGGGTCCATTTGCTCTCTTGCAATTGGCAATATTGATTTGCCTCTGGCAGCAATCCGCAAGTGTGTCTATGACTCGCGGCAAAATATGAATCGGCGGGAAGGGTTCATCACTCACTGTATTCCGTGGCCCCCTCGGCAGACCCTGCCTAGATCGGGCTATGTCTGCCGAGGTCTGCCGATGTGCCTAAGCGAGGTCTGCCCGACCCCACTCTGCCTAGGTCGGGCTATGTCTGCCGAGGGTGGGTCTAGATCGCCCTCTGCCCGGGTGGGGCAGGGTTGGGGCAGGGTTGGCTCGGCCTTGGGGCGTACAATCCTAATATCCATTCCACTGTCTCAGTATCTCTGTGAAGTTCACCGTTGCCACCGAGACGAACTCAAAATTAGCAACTGCCACTTGACGCCTGTGGGAAGGCGCAGACAAGCATCACATTTGCCGCATTTGTAGCCGAAAAGTTCCCCACGACTCACGTCAAACGCTCGCAGGTTCAGTGCGCCTTCCGGTTCATTCTATTCCCGGAGATTGTCCACTAATTTCGAGTGCCAGGAACCCATACCAAGCCTGGCAGACCGAGGCAGACTCTCCCCCAGGGTCGGACTGAGCAGGGTCTGCCGAGGCGCCCTAGGCAGACCCTCTGCCTAGGAGGCTACGGAATGCAGTGACTCAGCCCCGAATCGAACGGGATTACTCCGCTTCCAGTCCTGGAAGAAATAACTTGGCGCAGATGCACAGCCAATGTGCTACTGGGTGTCCTGTCCCTTCTACCAGGTTCATGTCGATGCCAGTCCTGTTGGCCCTGGCAATCACCCAAAGGAAAAAAAAAAACATGGCGTAACCACCGGAAACCGCCAACTCCGAATCGAACGAAGCCCCTCTGCTGGCAGACTCTTGCATACTCATTGTACATATGTGAATTACCTGGAGGCCCTTCGTCTTTTATAAGGCTGGTTTCAATTTCGAAACGGAATATCTCGCTCGGAATATCTCACTGGATCCTCCTCAGAAGCACGCATCATCCTTCCCATTCCGATTATCACTGCACCGATTCGACCCACAGTCCTGCAGGAACTGAATAACGCCGTTGGGTCCGCCAATACAGCCGAACAGGACGCTTTTCCCGTCGTCGGGCGTGAGATGGTTGTTGTCGAAGAGGCATTGGTCGATTTGGGGTTGGTAGTTTCCTGTAGTGAAGGAGATCTGAGTTTGGGATGCAGGTGAGATGAGCTTTAAGACGGACCTTTGGCGAGTAGGGAGTGGCCGCAGTAGCGCAGGGGGGCGTTGCAGTTGTCTGCGACGACCTTGCCGATGGCGAGAAGAAGGAAGGATGGAGGAGAGAAGGCTGTATTTCATGGTGGGGTGGTCTGGCCTGCGGCACTTGACTGATACTCTAGACGACGGCTTCATTTATAGAGTCATCCAATTCTTGGCTTGACTCTTCGATGAGCGGAGTTTGAACTCGTGGTGCAAGCATCCTGTCGAAATCGGCAAGTCCAGAGTGGATTTCGGCCACGATATTGGATTCTTAGGCCATGGGATAGTGCCACCCGTGGAGCCCGGGGTCCACTGAGAGGTTCTTTTAGGTGTTCGAAGTGAGCATCCTCCAGCTCGCCATAAGGTCAACCTTGAGGCTTGGAGGTAAGTCTGAGGTAAGCAGTGAGTCGTGACAGTCGCCCACTCCGGATAGCGACATGGGCATTAGCAAGACCAAGAGCGAGTAGAACAGCCGCAAGCCCTAGGAGTCAGGACACAAAAGGAGAGGGCGGCGAGCAATCATCTCTTCCTCGATGCAGTTGGCAAGTTCGCCGTCCTCCAGTGTCGCTGGGCTCATCATCAGCATGCAATTCATTCAAACCGCAAGATCATGAAGAAAAGGTTGTCGTCGTCCTCGTGGAGGTCGGGATCAAGTCGAAATAAACACGAGCAAAGAAGGGCGGATCAGCTGAGGTAATCGGAGTCCTGACACCTCTCGTCCCGCTGTCCACAATCGACCCCCATCGTCGACACTGGTCAACCTCGAGAGCGACGCTGCCTGTCTCAATTCATGTCGCTGGCGAGGCGGCGAACGCCTCATCTGCTGGTGTTTCGATGAATCGACGATCGCGATTCGACGTTTGCCCAAATCGAATTGTTTGAAGCTTCGTCCTCGTTGTCCCAGACGTCCCAGTATGCACTTCAGCGGGATGTCTTCGGTGAGCCACGCGGTTCCCGCTCCCTCATTCAGGAGTCCCACGATGGGCCGGATGGCAATCAACGTTGCGTCGGATGCTGCCAAAATGATGTCTTAGCACGACATCCATGGACCGACTTTGCGCTCGTTCACTCGTACCATGACCACCACGATGCCTGTCTCAGTCCTCTCATTCCCCCAGCCTGCCACATCTTTCGCCGGAGCGACCTACGAAAAGAGGCCAGCTCCGCCGTATTACGAGCACGGGAAAGGACGATGCCACAACCTGCGGCCGAGGCAAATCCTCCCTTTCCTCTTTCTCCTCGTCCTCGCATTCTCCGGTGCCGCTGCTACCGTGTACATCTGTGATGCGCCGTTGACCCCGAATCACTGTGCGTCTCTCGCCGCTTTTGTACAGGGCTTGAAGCTCACGCATATCGCGTCAATCTAGTATATCTGGTTGTCGCAGCTGTAGGGCTCCTCGTCGTGGTGATCTTCGCGGCCATGCTACACGCGTGGTGCTGTCGGGGTGCGTCGACCAGCCGTGTTCCGACCTCGTTTGTTGACCCGCTCCTGGCAGACGCAATCGGCTACGAGAATTCTCTTCGCCCTCCTAGCTATCTCTCTGGATGCTGTGGTGGACCGGGTAAGTACTCGTCCTTTCTCCCTTCTGCATAATCCTCCCTTTGTGCACGCTCCTTCTTACCTCTTTCCCGCCGCTCGAACAAGAACTAACCCGAACTTCCCCCAGCCCTTGCATCGAATGCATCGGACGGGGTCACAGGCGCATCGAAGCATCAACCACTCCATTGAAGGGCGATAATAAATTGTACTGCGAATGTCATTTCTTTCTAGCTCAGTGCCTTGCCGGTCCGATCAATTTTGCACTTGAAACTTGGAAGTTTGAACGCAGGGAAAAAAGAAGCGATCCCGGCAAGCACCCAGCCCCGAATTGAACGGGGATCCTTCTGCTCGTCGATTCGCCGACGGAATTGAGTTGCAAGTTCAGAAGAATCCTAGGGGTCCTTCTGCTTGTAGTTGTCCTTTCCACAGCATCACCCGCCTTTCTTTGGAATCTGTGTTTTCCTGTGTATGACTCCTGACCAAAGCAGGTTTGGGAACCTCAAGAACGACCTATGCCTATACACAAGTTGGCACCGGGTGTAAAATAAAATGAACCAACCGTCACAGTTGCCAATATGCCGACCTAGTCCCGAATCGAAGGGGACGCTGGGTTCTCTGCAGTTATCCTTCCGTGATCCACTTGCAAATCAACTGGGTGTTCTTGGCCTTCCTCGCGATTCCATCTCACAGCGGTTTTGCTTTCTCCCTGGGACCGAGATGAAGGTCCAAGGGACACGTTTGTAGTCCTGACCGAAAAGTTTGGGCTTCGATCTTGTCCCATCAACCTACAAGGTTTCGTTCAACTCGAGCCTGCGCAGTTTGAAATGAAAGGTGTTGATTTTTTCCCGATACAAGGGACATTTGATCCAGTGGTTCAACAACATAATGATACAAAATAAATCGACAACATAGGCTCGGACCAGCCCTTTCTTGCGGCATTGGAAATTCTCTAGGTACCAATTCCTCCCCGCAAAAGTACCTAGAGAGATTAGTTCGAGTCTACCGACAACATCGCCCTGCCCCGAATCGAACGGGTTATCCCGCAGATGGCAAAGTTGCGCTTCATCGTGACTCAATGATTGCAGACGCACGCCATGTGCAGCCGGGAGTTTGAACATGGAGAAATATCACTTATACACCGATATAGTCACCGAGTTGCCTATCTGAGAGAGAACCTGAGGAAATGGATCCCAAGTCTACCCATCGCACCTAGCCTCCTCCATATCACTTAAATAAAGCTGCTCGTTCGATCCGAGCAAGGGGAATGATTGCACAATAACGTTGTTCAGTTTTTACGAACAAAGACCCACCCGTCACTTCGCCCCAAAAGTAATAACACTACACTCATCGCAGGCGCACTATACTCAAACGTCTCCCCCGTCTTCACCTTGCCCGTCGTCGGCACAATGAGATCCGGCTCCTCCGGCGTATTACTAGCGGTCGCAGCACCCGTGAGGAGCTGTACCGTCCCCTCGCTTTCAACGTTTTTGAAGGGAAGGACGAAGGTGAGGGATGCGGGGGATGTGTCGATGTTGGATATCTACGCACGTGTGTAAGTAACGGACGAAGGGAGGAAGGATGGAGAGAGGGAAACGCAAACGCACTTTGATTACGAGCTCACTCGTACTGGTCCATCGGGTAACGCTCCAATGCAGAGTCCCATTAACACTAGGGAGTGTCTCGGCAGGTATTCGTCGCCTTTGTTCAGGCTGAAGAGCTATGCAGACTCATATTAGCTGAGCCAACGGCCAACACTTTTGAGCCCACCTTTTGGACGTAGAAACTCGTAGACTTGAATACATTGCCAGCGCTGGAAATCAGTGTCAGTCCCTGTACATTTGGCCGAGCGGTTTGGAAGACGCACTCGAATCCAACAAGATTAGGCGTCCACTGCGAGTCGTTGACGTGTCCCAGTAGGGGGGCGTACGATGCAGCGAATACAATGTCCGCGTTGCCTACACCGTGTTTATTCAAGGAAGAATTATACGTAGAGACAGAGAGACGCACGCTCGAAACCCGTCATGAACGCAGCCTCGCCCTGGTCAAATCAAGTTCAACTTGACGCTTTGTTGAGTTGAAGATTCACGTACAGCTGAACCAGCGACGGTGGGCCATAGGAAACGACCTTGATCAGGGGTTCCGAAAATATTACTCGAGTTGCTCGAAATCGCCTTTACTTCCCAGTCAGTACTTGGTATATGAGTCGGACTGGGATAACTCACCGCGTACTCGCCCTGTCGAAGAGCAGCAATGAGAACAAAATCAGCATGCACTCCAAGGACCACCGACCTCAAAGAACGTCATCCCGTTGCGCTAGCCAGGCAAAAGACGTTCAATAAAGGAGTCACGATTCAACACAGCAAAGAACATACCGCAAATGTGTCGTAGAAGAACGAGTTGGTCGTAAACCAGTCTATTCATTCACGATTTGAGCGATCATATTCAGACCTGGATGTAAGGCTCGCGACGTACCGGGCGTCTGATACACATGGATATCATACGTCTGCGGCGTCGGCGTGAGGACGGGTGAGCCGGTGTCGGATGTCGCCATGAATTCTAGGTGTGCATATCCCCGTCAATTTCTAGAAGTGCAGAAGAGGGAGGGGATGGAGCAGCACGCACGTAGTTGAGGGAACGTCGTACTCAAATTAGTGACGATTTGATTCCATCGCGAGGCCACGGTCCCGGGGGCGTTGCCGATAAAGTCCTACTCGGCGTCCAGACTCAATCATCCTATGTGGGAAGGCAAAAGTCAACG
>JARKIF010000365.1:0-24629 GCA_029378245.1 Roridomyces roridus | reverse complement strand
AGAGACTGGTATGCTACTCGGCGAGTCAAACACCTCGGGTTGGGGCTCATGGTCCTCATGCAGTGACTCAACTAGCGTCTATCGACCCTTCAACGCCTGTCCCACACGTCCGGTCTATAATCTTTCGATCCTTTGTAGAGCCCGAGGGGAACCCGTCACGTCCACTGTTGCTCGCTACGACTGGTTAGTCCCAGGGTTCTCCTCCTGTCCGTCTGTCTAAGTGCTACAACGGCTTGCTCTTCAAGATGTACGGACCCCTAAAACGGCGCAGATGATTGCGAACCCGCATGTCCAGCTCGTCTGGTGGATGGACGGTTCGCAGGAGCAGTACCGGATTTCGGGGACTGCGAGTATCGTGCCCGCACCGGGACAATCGCTTCACAAGAATTTCACGCATAGTCTCCGAACGCCGCAAGGGACGAAATTTGATTGGGAGGCCAAGCGGTTGGAGGTGTTTAGGAATATGAGCCCGTTTATGAAGGCGAGCTGGTGCCGGCCTGTACCTGGGAGCCGACTTGAGGGCGGGCAGGAGGAGGCGAGGAAGTGGCCGGTGAGACTTGAGGAGCCGAAGCCCGGAGACGAGGAGGGCAAGAGGCTTTGGGAGATGTCGTTGGCGAATTTCGCGTTGGTGGTCATTGAGCCGCATGATGTGGATTATGTCGAGTTGGGATTGTTCCCAATCGGCGGACGCGGTTTTGGAGAAAGGATGGGGGATGGGATGAGGAGGAGTTGGTTCCATAGTCTGTAACGTGTACACTTTACATTTCTTCTTTCTATTTCAACAAGAGCTAGTTCAAAAAACAACGTATAAATCAGAGCGCGAGGTGAAAGCAAGGTAAAGTATAAAGATATCCGTTCAAGTAGTCCTCCGTATAGTCCTGGAGTTTAGTTGTGGAGGGAGGCAGTTTACGCCTTGACCTTCTTGGTTTCCCCGTTTGTCTCGGCGTCGTCCTCGTCACCCTCGTTGACGTCCTCGAACGAGCGCTTCTTAGACATGGGCGCGGGCGCCTCGTCTTCAGCCTCCTGGTACTCGTCGTCTTCGTCGTCATCTTCCTGTTCCTCGTCGTCTTCCTCGACAGACGCGTTGGGCTGTGATCGAATAATATGTTATGGCGTCTCTAAGCCTGGCAATAGCAGCAGACATACGTTCGCCAGCAGGAGTGCGGTCAAACCAGACTTGGACTGCAAGGAATGAATGAGATTGCAGAGTCGGTTAAGGGCTAGATGTGTACCGGCTGAGCGTCCTCCTCTTCTTCTTCCTCTTCCTGGGCGCAGATGAGGTCTCTGGAAACACAACAGTGGGTGGACAAACCTCTTCGCCCTCGAAAGGCTCCTCATACTCGTCGCTCTCGTCTCCCTCGTCACCAGCGGTGGTAACTTGTTGAGACGCGCTCGGCTCCTCGGTGGGTTCTTCGGGCACTGCGTTCTGATCGTGATCGTCCTGCGAAGCGGCCATGGTGAATCGTGATGGACTCGGAGGAGCTCTACTGGGACGGGAGGGTGGGACTGCTGGCAACGGGAAACGGGAATTGGGTGGATTACAGGAGTGACAGCATGAGAGTGCTTGCCTGTTTTGGTTTCACTCGGTTCGTCTTGGCATTGCACGACCGCTGTCCACGGCCAAAGAATTTATCTTCTTGTCTCGTATTCTTTGAATCTTCGTCAACGCCTGCTCCGACTTGGCCGCCATCACCAAAACCGAGGGAGTGAAGAACTCAGTTGCATCATCACAGTGCGCACAATGCAGAATTCCTGTTTCTTTCCTCTGTGCTATTGGTAACGGTGGCCTGATCCCTTGAACACCTATACACCTCAGACTACCAACCGTCATGCTGAAACCTCTACAGCGTCAATGATATCGTCCATTCTTAGATCATGCATCTTTTCATCCTTAGCAGGCCGTGTAATGGAGCACCAGGCAGTTCTGCCCGTGTTGCGCCGCGATGAAAGACCTCAAGAGATCCTTCAAGTCGCCCTCTCTACAACCAGAAACCCTCGGTCATATTCAGCCACACTGCCTCGAACCACTGCAAATTTTCCCGCGTCGGACTTCGCGCTCTTCTTCATCTGACGATCACGGTTCCCTGTTCTAGGTCGCTACTTAACTGCAGATATTCAATGAAGAGGGACGTGGGTTCCCCACTCTATCTACCTTGAATTCTTTCGACCTTTTTGTTCTTCTCCCGTTCATGCAGGCGTCATGAACCCTTTTATATTCATTTGGTGAGTTATTGCTTGCTTGATATTTCACGGCGCGCCTGACTGGATTTATACAGCTTTTTCGTCTTTTGGGGTATGCTCGTTGAGGCTAGGCCAACGCCGAAGAGAAGCAGCCAGCACACATCGTCCTCTCATGCGACGCATACATCATCTTCGCGTCATCATGAATCCGAGACGACTTTGCGGGCCACAAGGACGAGTAGCACCCAAAGACACGCCTCACGCACAACTCACCGTGCGTCTGCTACGTCGAAAAGTTCGCCAAAGTCCAGGCCGACCTCGGAGAGTGCGCAAAGATCGCTGGACTCGCCCGCGAGCTATACTGGTTCTAGCTCGAGGAGGCTCGACAACAAGTCGACTTCCAGAACTTCACGGACCCAAGCGACGTCGACAACGCCAACTAGCTATAGTATCAGCGCTGGCATACAAGACTCCTCCACCACAGTCACTTCCACTTCCACTTCCACCGCCAACTCAATCCAGACATCCATTCCTTCCTTGACGGATAGTTCTGCCTTCCCTTCCGAGTCATCCCCCAATTTCAACTCCACTTCCACTTCCGCCACGCAGACGATAACATTGGTTATGAGACGAATGGAACTACGGATGCAAACATTCTCTTGACCTCCGCCCTTCCTTTACTCGACTCGTCCGTTACTGGATCGCAGATTTCTGCTCCAACCACTTCACTGTCTCCCTTCTCCAGTTCCGTTGCACCGGCTCTCTCATCCACGCAGTCGTCGTCGGGTTATTCGAGTTCCACATCGACCTATGCGTCTTCATCGTCATCTACATCCGATTCAGCCACAACAACGACAATATCCAGTTTCATCTCAATACCGATCGCCACGACCACATCCGCAGCTGAGGACTCTCACGGAACGTCGTCCACCTCCAGCAGTCTTGCGGCCACAACTTTGACTTTGAGCTCATCGCTGGTGATCACCGACCCAACGCCAAGCTCATTGTCCGGGACTGGAAGCAGGACTATTCACTCGGTTTCCCCGTCCACGGCCACGACTGACAGGCGAGTAAAGTCATTTCGTTGGCGAAATTCTTTCTGAGGCATTGGATATCAGCTTCACGGTCCCAAGCCTGACTGAAAGCTCCGGGTCCCTGATGACTCTGAACTCCGAGACGCCGCTGCCGATGACGGTGAACAATGTCGGGAGCCTTGATTCGTCGAGTATGGATTCGGACACGGTCACAACGTGAGTGGGGTACCTTTATCTCGGCGGGCGATCAAACTCAGAAGTGCAGCACCCAGATGATGAGCCCTGAAGCTGAAGCGACGGCGGCGCCGATGCCATTTGACAATGACGAAGGTGGGCTCGATTCGTCAGCCAAGGCCACGGCCACGATGATGGATAGGTGAGTCGACTAGTATTATCTTGGACGAGAATACGCTAATGACTTGTCTGCCAGCACCCCAGTCGGCACGATGATGAGGCCTGAAGTGACGGCGGCGCCCATGCCATTTGACAACGACGGATATGGGCTCGATTCATCAGCCAAGGCCACGGCCACGATGATGGATAGGTGCGTCGAATATCTCTTGGACTAGAACACACCAATGACTTGTTTACCAGCACTCCAATTGGCACGATGATGAGCCCTCAAGTGACGGCGGCGCCCATGCCGTTTGACAATGTTGGAGGTGGGCTCGATTCGTCCAGTATGGATGAAGGCGGCGATTTGTCCATTACGTATATGGTCACTACCACGATGATGGACAGGCAAGTCGAGTGTTTTCGGGGTCGTCGTACTCACCAAGCAGCTGCAGCCCCGCAGAAATATCCATGATGGGCGAGAGTCCTGCGCCGATGACGGATGGGCAAGCTGGCTCTATGGGCTCCACGACGTACTAGTACGTTGATCAAAACGCTCAAGCCGGCTGAAATTTGAATCCCTGCCTCAGCATTCGAATCGGAGCCACTGGCAGCCCCACGATGGAATTGAGCACCGCCGTCGTGACCACTTACACCGACGTCACGTTTACCTCCAATTCGCATACCTTCTCGACTTTATCGCCGGTGATCACCACCGAAATCACTTTGGTGCCTGTGCCTGTGCAGCCTACTCAGAGTGGGACGATGGTTTCCATGGGATCCCCAGCCACGTGAGTACGAGGCCTCCGGATGAATGAGCATTTGAATTCAAAGTACATTTAGGTCGTCTTCGTCGTCAAAGCACACCGCAGTGATCTTGGCAGCAACTGTGGTCTCCATAATCCTCTTCCTGCTCCTGATTGGACTAGCAATTCGGACTCTGCTCCTGCGCAGACGAAGACGCCGGGAACGGGCACGGGAAAACCAGCGTGTAACCTCGAGCTCCGGGAGCGACTTTTTCCCCGAACCTGCGTTTACGGAGATCAGTTCCGCGCGGGTTTCCTATGCGCATTCTGATACCGGAACGACAACGGAGAGCGCAAGGACGGTTTCGATGCTCCCCGAACCTGTCCAAGCCGGCGATCGGCTCTCAGTAATTGACGAGGAGCAAATCCAAGATGAATTGGATCTCGGTGGGTCGCCAGTGCGACCCAACTCGATATCGGATCTGGGTTCGTCGGAGCTCCCGGCGTTGTTCTTCAGATATAACAGCATGGGGGCGTTGAGTGCTGCTACGGCTAGTTCCGCACTCTGTAGGTCGCATAGTCTGAGGGAGCAGGTCGTGGCGGTGCAAAGGGAGATTAGCGTGCTGGAAAGGCATGCATCCGTGCCTAGGGACGTGGAGGAGGGTTCAGAGGAGGGAAGGAGGCTTGAGGAGCTAAGGGCCCTGGTGAGGGAACTTGAGCGGGAGCAGGAGGTGCTGAGGATTCAGATCGAGCGCGGCGAGGAGGTTGGTGGTGAGGACCCGCCGCCGGATTATACAAGTACAGAATGATTAGCTGTGAAAAATCAGCGTTTGCCGAGACGGCGCGGGTGCCGCAGTGGATGGATCATTCACGGCCGATGATCCGGCAGGCCGTGTTCTTTGGGCCCCGAATGCCATACACAAACAACGCAGTTCCCCTGCGACAAAAGTTTAAACTTGATATGACTCCACGGTGACAAAAAAACCCTTGCCCAGTCCCACGACGCACACTCTTACATGGAGCATTTTCAGTCTGCGGTACACGTCCCCTCAGCATTAGAAGTTTCATGAGCGCTAGCTGACTCTGACCAGAATCAAGCCTCTCCAAACTGGCCCATCAACCACCAATTGCAGGGCATTGGGATGACCGAAGAAGAACTTGAGATGGACATCCAGGGGATCGCGAGCGAGCTGCCCAGCGGCCCAGACAGAGATTTGCTGATAAAGACTCTGAGGGAGACATGCCAAAATATGCCGGTCGTCGTGCTTGGGGTGAATATATACATGCTTCGCTGCGTCCCCATTTCTCACTCATGATACACAGGAGAAACCAACGAGCGAGAAGCCCCAGCTCGAGGTTTATTTTCTTGACATCCCGGAGAGCAAACTTGGCATCCGCCTGTTCCCAGGAGGGGCGCTCCCTGCGCAAGGCGTCTTCTTCTTCGATTTCGTCAACCGTGAAAATGAGCAGCCCGTCAACGCCCCCAAGGATTATACCGTGTACCAGATAGAGGGTGGACAGCAGATCAAGCTCTCGTCGGTGGAAGAGATATACGGCGTTGCGAGTCCTGGAGCGGGATTGGAGAAATTTGCCATCATGGAGAACGCCGTTTGTTGTCTCGTGCGCCCTGGTCAGCCTGCCTTTCACTACCGGGTCCCGCTTCGGAACCGTGGCGCAGGTCCGCCCATGGCCCAGTTCACGCGCATCAGCTAGTGCATAGTACAGAAAACGACGAATCCAATTTGCAATCACTGGTATTGAAGGAATCGTGCTTACACAAACTACAAGCAGGTAGTCCGATACATTCACCTCCTCCAAGGGGAGCTGAAAGCTCTCTCCAGCGGCATTAACGACGAAGCTCAAGGGGAATCTCCATGCCATGCCATTCCTCCACGCCGCCGAATTATCCTGAACGATCAGCGGCTCGCCTTTGAGCGATGAACCTGGCTGCATCTGCCCAGAGGATGTTGCAGTCACTGATATCATTCTCCTTGAACACTGCTTCGTACACCGGTGCGATACGCGGGTCGAAGGAGTATTCAGCTTGTGATGTGTTGGGAGTGTTGTCGCCGAGTGTAACGACAATTATGTGGAGATCCGGCAGGGCGGCGCAAATCGTTTTCACGAGAGCTGGGTTGCTGGGCGTGAACGATAACGCGAGGTGCGTCAGGCTGGGGAGGCGGAGGATGTTTCGAGTCAAAACGGTTATATCTTTGATGGGCCGCCGGTCCCAAAAGACCAGGTACAAGTGGGTGAGCGCTGGAAGGAGCTTGGGTGGTGTTTCGAGAGAAGCTACGCTCAAGAAATGACTGTGTTCAATCCAGAGTCGGGTGAGTGGCAGTTGGCGGATGAGCAGGGGTAGGTCAGGTTTCGTCGCGGGTTCGACGAAACATGCGAGTTGCTCTGCCTTGTTACAGGCAGAGACCATTTCGATTATCTCAGGATGCGGTACCCGGTGGCCAAACCGAAGCTCCTTGACTCTATCGGAGAAGCCCGGCGGCATCCTGGCGACTAGCCGCAAGAACTTTGTGACATCCGTGCCGGCCTTGGCTCCAAAGGATCGGTAGAAGAAGATTTGCGTCCTGGACAAGCCGAGTCGTCAGCGGATTTTTTTTCCTCGAGCGAAACTGACCATTGGTGCACACGTTGGCAAACTAGACTGAGAGTCGATTTGACCCTCGAATATTCTTCTCGCTCGATTTTACTGCTGATGAGCGCGTATTCGAAGATCTCGCGCTCTAGCTCGGGAGGCAGGGTGGCCATAATAACTACTGGTTTGAAAGGATTTATAGGGATGAACACAAATGGACGGAAGAAGGAAGAAGGAACGGAGGAGCGATCAGCTGCCAGTGATTCTTATCAGAGTAGACCAAGTATGTACATGCGGTCCAGTAAACCGAAGGTCCTCCAAAGACAAGCCAAGGAGCTGAAAGGAGCTCATCCCAGCGTCATGAATGACCACGCTCAAAGGGAATCCCCATGCCATCCGATTCCTCCATTTCATTCCCTCGCAGGACACTCTCCGCTCGACCACTCTTAGCGCAAATGAAATTGCTATCCGCAACATCATTATCCTCCTCCTCCTCCTACGCCTCCTTGCCATCCACATAAACCGACACGACTCGCTTGTCCAAAAGAAAACACTTCCTCATCGGACGGGCTTGGAACGCACTCGTCTGGGGATGGCGAGCGCTTGAACAGATTGTCCGGGCGAGGGGCGAGCTGCAGAGCCCTGGGGGCAAGTACAAGTCGGAAGGGGATAATTCGCATGCAGCCACTATCGAAAAATGCGTGTATTTGATCCAGAGTCGGATGAGTGGGAGCTGGCGGATGACAGAGTAAGAGATACGCAAGTTGCTCTATCGTGGGGCAGAGAGTGATATGTGGATGATCTGAAGGTGCTGCACCTCATGAACGAGCCAGAGTTCCTTCACTGTGTGGGAGCTGAAGTATCGATGGAGGCCGGAGGCTTCGTAGCGAGCAACGTCAATAATTGTTTCGCGTCCATTTAGTCTGCGGCAGACAAGGATCGGTGGAAGAGTTGGACCCTGCAAAAGTCCCCAATTAACGATATGTCCTTTTATGGACAAGGCAAAACTGACCAATAGCACACATGCTGGCAAACCAGACTGAGGGGTCGACCATAAATAATGTCTTGGCACGGAATGGAATGAAGAGACTCGCCGACGGCCGACGCCGCGGGGTCCTCATTGATGGCAGGGAGACCATTTCCTGGTATGAAAGTCGTTGAGCTGGCCTCTGCAGGGAAAACCTAAGAAAAGATTTCACGAGCTCAATTGGCACAGGATAGCCCAAGGATAACCCTGGCGAAAGTAGACAGCAACCTAGCTTGCGCCACTGGTCGCCGATTTGGATCGCCTCTGTGCAACAGCTTCCTCAGCATACACCCAGATACGATTGCTATCCCCTATATCTTGCTCCTCTTCGTCGTAGTCCACATAGACTGTGACAACTCGCGGGTCAAACGCGTACGTTTTATCCGACTCCTCGAGTTCGCAGTCGAGGGAAATGACCAGAAAGAGGAGATCTGGGAGCGCCGCACAGACGGTTTGTGCGAGACGGGGGTTTGTGGGGTTGCACGCGAGCGCGAGATGCGTGAGGTTGTGGAGGAGGGGAAGTTTTTGGATGAGGAGGGGTACGTCTATTGGTGGACGCCGCTCCCAGAATATGAGGTAGAGATGAGTTAGGGCGGGGAAGAACGTGGGTGATTGAAGGGATGCTACATCTGAGAAATGGACGTGCTCAATCCAGAGTCGGGTGAGAGGAAGTCGGCGGATGAGTTCGGGGAGTTTGGGGGTGGGCTTGTGATCGACGTAACATGCGAGTTGTTCGACTGCGTTGCATGCAGAGAGTAGGTCGATTGCGTGGGCATTCGGTATGAAATGACCGATCCAGAAATCTTTGACTTTTTCAGAGAAAAAGCCAGGAGGTTTCCGTGCGAGTAGTTCCAGAAAGTCACCCGAGTCTGTTGAGGTCTCTACCGCTATGGATCGGTAAGAGACGAGGTCGACCCTGGACGAGCCTTCAGTTCTTGCCTGACCCATGTTGCTGCACAGACTAACCAATATTCGACACGCCGGCAAACCCGACGGAGAGCGAATTTGAGCGTCAGATATTCTGTATTTCCGGCACAGGTGGCGCGAGAATTGCTGCTGTTCAATGCCAGCTCAAAGATTTCGCGCTCCAGTTCTGGGGGAAGCGTCGGCATTCGCTGGTTGGAGCTAGGGATGATGAACGTTTTGTACAAGTTTTCGGCATCAACAAACTGCTCTTGCACTTCAACAACCACCGTCAAATTCACGTCTTCTGCTCTTCAATCTTTCAAGAACCTGGGACCTTCAACTGCAAGACATGCCGGACCCTTCCTCTTGAATTGGCGTGCGACAACTTTGAACTGGCATAAAGCTTGGAACTACGGTACTACCATGGCACTGGCAGAGCGACGAGCGTCTCAA
Source organism: Roridomyces roridus (assembly GCA_029378245.1). Classification (NCBI taxonomy): domain Eukaryota; kingdom Fungi; phylum Basidiomycota; class Agaricomycetes; order Agaricales; family Mycenaceae; genus Roridomyces; species Roridomyces roridus. The sequence continues at coordinate 15,359 of JARKIF010000365.1, read as the reverse complement.
ATGTAACGCGGTAGACCGGGTCGCGCGCATGCTACTTACGTCGATCAGGGAAAGCCGCCCAAACACCCCGTGCTCTTCCGCCAGCTCCTTCTCGCCAGACACAGCCATTTCTTACTCTGCGTTCCCAAGGGGAGAGTTATTGGATCCATTGCTCATGCCTCCTCCTGCCTTCTGAGAATTGAACCGAACCAAAAGAACGCGTCGAGGTCGCGGGAATGGAAGAATTGCCCAGTGCGTATCTGAACTTGCCTGCCTTCTTGCATGAATTGATTGTGGTAGCCGCCCGTGTGTTTCCCGTCCTCCGATTGACCTACCCTCCTCGTCCAACAAGCGACCTTCTCGCGCTCAGCTGCATACCCACCTCTCCCTCACGGAAACCGCTGGTCATTCCCGTAGGATACACTCGCGATTTGAATCGGGGTATTCCAAGTTCGACCTCGCGAATGGTTCTCGTCTATATGTGGACGAAGGCGGAGAGGAGAGAAAGATGGCAACCGTATCCTTGCGCGTCTGCAGACAGAATGATGCGCTATTCTCATCTCGAGATTACCACTCGAGTCGATGGCACTGGACTGGCCAGCCACTTCCGATACGGGTGAATCGTTCCGCTTACCCTCACAGTTACACTTGACTTAGACTACATGCATACTCTGCGTACTGCGAATCTCTATTCCGCTTTCTCGACGGCTTCCCTTGCCGCAAAATTGGGAATCTGCCCGTGCCAGCCGTTGCTTCTTCCCTTACGCTACCTCTTTTCAAATACCGTCAATTACCCAAGCTCCGGTCTCAATTTATTGGGTCTGTCGTTACGACTGATTCGTGTCAGGCGACACAGAAAGACGCCTACCGTCGTTTTTTCAAAGACAAAGACGTTTCATTCGACCTTTCATTTCCCACTAGTGCTTCGTAATCGCAGGTATCTCGCACGAACGGTGACGGGGTCCCCGTTTGGGTTGACCAATGCCGAAGTCGGACCCTTTTTCGTGGGAAGCGGGTGCGGAGGAGGGCTCCATAGTCGGGAGGCAATATGTACATAGGCCGAGTCCTTTGCTCCGCGTCGTCGGCAGCAATATTAGTTGTTTCGTGGGTCGTCATTGGACCACGAGGAATAGCACAGAGGATAAACAATAAGAGTCATGAGCCACTCGCGTGCGGCAAAGAGAGAAGGGCAAGGCCAAAACAAGAATCGATTGCTCAAACTCCGCTTCTACCACCACCACTTGCTCATTCACTTGATTACACTTTTACACCGCCCTTTCTACGCCTCGGAACTGCGTAGGAGCCACGCCAGACGGTCAGGAGCGCTGGACCCCGTGAGTATTCTGCCTCGAGGCAGCGGGACTGCACATATCCTCGTGGCTTTTACAAGTTTGGCATGCAAGCTAGCCTGCCTAATCCCAGTGCCACAAAGTTCAGCACTGTCTCCGACCCCCGGCGCAAGCTCAGGACAACGAGGACACCCGTCGCCGACTTTGTCTTTGTCGACACCGACGTCCCCACAGACCCCAACACGATGGATTTGGCCACTGCTTCCCGTCGTCCCCCGGTCAGGATGAACCCACAGGACGGCCCATGGAGTGTCAGCGTCGCAGAGAACCCAGATGACCCCCGCTCCTATAGTCTTTACATAAAGAGTCAGTTTTCTGCCTCATCGAAACACGCTAAATTGCTCATTTTTTTCCATCTAGCTCCTACTCACAATCTCACCCTCACCCGTACCGTTCCCGAGCTCGTCGATCTCGACCGCAAGCTCCGAGAGACATACCCCACCGTATCCCTCCCCGACTTTCCCATAGACGCCGTGTCGTCACACAAGCACCAGCGCAAGACAAAGTCGACCTTCCTCAACACCCTTTCGCGTCTCGCGTCGCCCAACAACAGCCGTACATCGCGAAGGACAACACCACTATCATCGCCACTGCCACTCGCCGATCCCAACAGCGACCCGTTCCTTGATGCCAGGACACCTCCACCCGTGTCAAGCCTCGCGGCCTATCTCACCACGATCAGCAACACCCCTGCCATGCGCCAGGCACGCCCTTGGAAGCGATTCGTCCGTGTTCGTACGGATGATCTTGAGAGTGTGCGGGTCGAGCGTGCTATCAAGCGAGTCCGGAGCGATCTGGCTTCGCATACTGGGGGCGGAATCAGGAACAAGGAGAACATCGCCGTCGAGGCAGAGGACCCTTCGCCTGCACCTCCCACGTCCTCCGAGCCTGCTGAGCCCGCCCCTGCTGTGCCTGCAGCAGAGACCGAGGCTGCTGCGCCTCCCGCTGCTGAAACACCCACTTCCCCAACACCCGATGTCGCAGCTACTCGCATGCCCCGCTCCCAATCAGCAGACCCCGACAAATCGTCACGGTTATCTCGCGTCTTCACCAACCAAGACGAACAAACCGACCAAGAGGAGCAGACGTCCTCGCAAGCGGGCGAGACGGACGATTCGTCTATTTCCACCACTGGCCACGGAGCCAAGAAGCGCGCGTCAAAGAAGAAACTCCGCGCAATCTCCGTTGGACCCCGCAAGAGCACACGCAAGGTCGTCATTGATGACTTTGAGATGATGCGAGTCCTCGGCAAGGGGTGCGCGGGCAAGGTCCTCTTGGTCAAGCACAAGACGACTTCGGACCTCTATGCACTCAAGGCGATTACAAAGCGTCATGTCCTCGCACACCAGGAGCTGCAGCACACGCTCACCGAGCAAGCCGTTCTCAAGCGCATGGCTGCGGAAAGCACGGATCCGTTCGTCGTCAAGCTTTGGTGGAGTTTCCACGACAAGGAAAACCTTTTCCTCGTGATGGACTTTCACCCCGGCGGTGATCTTGCGACTCAGCTCGCACGGTGGGGGCGGCTCGGGCGGGATCGAGCGAGGTTTTACGCGGCAGAGATTGTCGAGGGTGTCGAGGGTCTGCATGCCGCGGGTGTCATCTACCGTGACCTCAAACCGGAGAACATTCTCATTGGCGGTGATGGGCATATCGTGCTTACGGACTTTGGGCTCTCGAAGGAGTTTCCGCGGCGTACGGCGGCGGTGACTGCACCTTCCTCGCCTCGCGGAGGCGAGTTTTATAGTGCGAATGGGAGCACGGTTCCTGCTACGCCGCCGTGGATGAAGGCGGACAAGGCGGGCGAACTTGCGGCTGGCTGGCCTGGGCCGCCCGTTGGTGGTGTTCCGGATACGACGACGACGTTTTGTGGGACGGCCGAGTATTTGGCGCCAGAGGTCATTCAGGGTCTTGCGTACAGCTACGAAGTCGACTGGTGGAGTTTTGGTACAATGTTGTACGAGATGTTGACTGGGATTGTGAGTGCCATTCTTTTCATCCTTGTGAATGGGCTAAAAGACTATGTGTAGACCCCGTTCTGGGCGAACAACCATTCAGACATGTACGTCCGCGTGCTGCAGGATGAGCTGCAGTTCCCAGACGATCGTGCGATTGATCAGGACACCAAGAGTCTGATTCGAGGAGTGAGTTGCGCTGTTGTCATCTTGCTCGTTGGCTTATTTGTCGCAGCTGCTTCAACGGAATCCCGCCCTTAGAATATGCGAGCCGCGCATCAAACGGCATCCGTACTTTTCCATGATTGATTGGTCGCATGTGTACTACAAGCGGTATATTCGTGCGTCGCCGGTCTGTACTTACCACATATACTAACGCTTGCACTCTTCAGCGCCATACATCCCGCCAATTGACCCGTCAAATGCGAGCGACACGCAAAACTTTGACGACACGTTCCTTGACATGGAGCCCGTGTTGGACGATGCGAATGACGACGCGATGGATACGGACCAGGAGCCGCAGACGGATGCGGAGCGTACCGACGGCGAAGAGTCGAATACCACGCCTTCTCAATCGCGCAGTTCGTCCATACACCCGCCCGTGGCTGCAGGAGATGCCGAGGAGGAGGAAACCGTGGATGTGTTTGACGGATACTCGTTCAAGGGCCGGCATTCTGTGCTCATTGATGATGAGGATGAGGAGGAAGAGAGCGAGGAGAGCGAGGAGGAGAGTGATGAGGAGAGCGACATTTTGAAGAATCTGGATGTCAATCTGGAGCCCGTGACGCCCAAGGCGAGTGTGGAGGACGCTGGGGAGGGTGAAGTTGTGGAGCCGAAGACGCCGGAAGCCCGTCCCGTGGTGCCGGCCGAAGCTGTGCCGGATTTGCCTGCGCCGGTCGAGGAGAGCGTGATCAAGGAGGAACCCCGAGAGGAGGAGCCCAAGGCTGCTGCTGTCGACCCTGCGCCTGTTTCTGCTCCAGCCCCCGCTCCAGCCCCCGCTCCAGCCCCCGCACCCGTTCCTCAAGAGGCCAAGCCGCGTCGGAGCAAAGACCAGCCTCCACCGCCAGTTCCAGAGAAACAGGTGACAACGCTGGTGCCAGAGGTTCCGCCCAAGGCAACCAAGAATACCCGTGTTGCGCGGCCCCGACGGGAGAAATCGGGCGTGCCTGCGTTGGACCGGCATCTCGACGAAGACGCCGAGGCGACGGAGAAGGAGGAAGACGACGACGAAGATGATGATTGGGACTTTATCGACGCTGTGGACGGGGAGGACCGCAATGGTGCCAAGGGAACGAGTTTGTTCGCCCGTGGTGTCGTCGATCGGTATCGTCTTGCGGTATTCCGAAAATCGTCGACGCCGTCTGGACGTCCGCCAATGCGGCAAGACACTGAGGGGTCGACTACGGATGTTGGTAGTGGTGACTCGCCCAGCCCTTCTCAGCGTCGTGGGCGAACGGGGGCGGGACTGACGTTCCGAAAACACCCTCGACAGTTTCTGCGACAGAAATCGCCACCGCCACCACCGCCATCGTCGTTTTCGAGCAAGTCGAGTCTCACCAAGACGATGAGCATGTCCAACTCTGGGACGTTATCTGGGTCGTCGAGCGGTGGTTTGTTGACGCCGTCTCCGTCAAACGCCATGTCCCCTTCGCTCAAGTCGAAAGAGTCGGCCATGTCAGTTGGCGCGCAGAGTACGTCGTCGGGGGAGAATGGCAATGGCGTTCTTTCGGACGGGGGCGGTCCCAAGGCGGTTTCGGATGGAGGGATGGAACGGCTAAAGAGCAAAAAGCTGAAGAAGCTATACAAGGATCTGAACGCTGAGAAGGTGTTCTCGTTCCTGTCCTCGCCGCGCCAACCTAGTCAGCCAACATAGGTCGACGAAAGCCAGACGTTTCTGTATGCATAATACACATTCATTCTCTCTTTTATCCTATGCACCTGACCGAACTCACACACCTATCTTATTGTCGTTTTACGTTCCATCGCAGACACGCACACTCTTTTTTTGGGTCTTTTCTGTACATACACACCAACGTTTGTGATGGCACGGGCGGGCGGGCATACTACGTATTTTTATTGCTTTGGGCCCTCGGCGACTTTTTTCCCTTATATATCTCTCCGTCCTTACTGCACCATTGTTTTCGTAGTCCACCCCTCTATAGATCGCTCATTCAACTAATCAAAAAGTGGAATAAAAATTGTATTTGCATTTGCCTTCTCTTCTGATCTGCTTATTAGAAACTTTCTCCGAGTCGTAGAAATGCTCTTTTCCGCAGTCTCCGACGGCGAATGATGATACATAGAAGGGCGAGCAGGAGGATGGAAATGACGCCCAGTATCGCGATGCCAATCCGTGCGCTGCTGCTTAAACGAGGTCTCGAAGATCTGGGAACTGTTGAGCGGATGGACGAAGACTGGTAAGAAAAGGAAACACTTACTGGGTTGCTGTGATTTGGGCGCTTTGTGTGGGAGTAGGCGCTGGCACCGGCACGAAGCTGACCGAGGTGGTCAAGAGGGGAACTCGAGTGGAGGTGAGATGCCCGTTTGTGGTGAAGAACGAATACGCGGATGTTGTAAAGACGATTGCGCTAGGGGAGAATGTTTCTTGTGCCCCACCCGTGACGTGCACATCGTTTCTAGGGAGTGGATTTCAGTTGGTGGACGGTTATTATGACCGGGTCGAGGCCTACACGAATGTGGTTGTTTGCGTGGGTATCGCACTAGCCGGAGACTGGGAGCTTTGCCGGGCTGTTTGCGAGGGAGTTGTAGAAGATTGGCTGCTGGAGTTCGGTGAGCAGACCAGAATAAAATAAACGGTGCTTACATGGGTGTCCATGAGATGTCGAGTGGATCGCTCGATGTCGAAAGTGAAGTCCGAGATGAACTCGACTTTGAAGTAGAAACCACAGTTCGAGTATCCGATATCGGGGCGGAGGGAATCGTGGAGAAGGACACGCTGACAATTTCCTCCAAGCTGGATACGAGTGAACTTGGCTTGAGGACGCTGTAGGTAGCAGTGAGGGTGGTTGGGGATGTGATTTCTGGCACATATTCGACGTCGGCCTCGACGGAGGATGTGGCATAGCTGTAGTTAATGGCTGGTAGATCCTCTGTAGCGGTAGAAGGTAGCAAGATAGAACCAAGGACGGTCATACTGAAAGTGGATGAGCATTACACAATCAAGAGGACAACGGTTGACTGACTCCGACACGGGGAATGGAGGCATTGAAGTCCAAAAGACGGGTGTCGGGTGCAGAAAGCTTATAGCGCGAGGAAGGCACCGCCGGACTGAGTTAACCTTGTCGAGAGGAAATGCATCTATCATGGCGGGACCTCACACGACGATCCTGTGGTGAACAGCATGGTCGTGAGACGACGGAATGGCAGCGCATCAGCTTAGATGATCCATAGTACACACGCAAGAGTCCACAATTATGGGTAGAAACACTGATCTGATACAACAGCGTCTGATAAGTGTGGTCAACGGCCATCCGTGGGATACTGCATTCCGAGAACCGTGCTGGGCGCGGCGGTGGAGAGGCTGGCGCGCGAGCGAGGCAAGACATACGGGGCGGTGAAAGTGAGGCGACTGAAAGTGCGGCCTTCGGCGGGTTCGGCCTCGGACTCGAGGGGCTGGGACTCGAGACACAACCTGCGCTGGTTGTCCCCAATGCGAACGAGGCTTCTTCGGCGGTTCAGGACGTAGAAAGCAGACAAAAGAGCGACAAGAACGATGCAGGCGGAAACGACGGCGATTGGAAGAACGGGAAGGTGTAGGCTATTGAACCAGGGTCAAGACGGAGACGCAACAGTTCAACAACGGCGGCATGCTGACCTTGGCCGGGTAGCCTCGTTGGTGGGGGTTTGGAGAGACAGAGAACCGGTAGCACTAGTATTGTTTAGAAAAAAAATTGTGCATCAAGGAGGAAGGAAACTCAGTACTTACGAGCTGCTAGCATCCATGTTCTCGAAGGGCAAGCAAGAGAAACAAGCAGTTGAGGGGGCGCCGGCCTTCTTGTATACTGTCCAGAAATAGCATGGTGGTGCTCGCGTGAGAGGGAAGAGAATGGGCGGTGCTGCTGGTGGTCGGAGAGAGAAAGAGGGCACGTCTAAAAAGGGATGAATCAAAGAGATTGCTCTCAAAAAGGACGGAGATTCATTCAAAAAGCGTGCTCCCAGTGAGGATCGAACTCACGACCTCCAGATTTAAGGACCTTGGATCCCTCATATTATGAGACTGGCGCTCTAACCAACTGAGCCATGGAAGCTTGTTTTTTCGTAATTCTCGTTCATCACAGGCCCGTTCTGTACCTTGCAATTCAATTGTGGTTCTATGACTGTTCTAGTCCTTCTTCAGCATCCGCATACAGTTGAAACTGTTTTCAGCGCTTGTGTCTGTTTACTGCACTCATGTCTAGTCCAGATCTTTGCACAGGCAGAACTGTGCTTGCAACAGCACTGAGCCTATCAAGGACTATTTGGTGGAATCTTCAAGGACAAAAAACAAAAACTATACTGATTGGAGTGGGATTCGAACCCACGCCCTTTCGGACCAGATAACCACCATTGCAGATAGTTAGAGGAGCATCTTTGGATGCTGGTCCTTAGTCTGGCGCCTTAGACCGCTCGGCCATCCAACCTTATGTAAGAAGTACCCGTTGCTGACCTATCCTTCCTAGCAGCTCCAGAATGTACAACAACTTTTATGCCACATTCTTCCAAGGTGACATCCCTTTTTCTCTCCCTCTCATATACTTGTTGAGCTGACTCTATTCCTTTCTTAATGTAGTGATAATATGCTGCTTCCTGGGCTGCAACTACACTAGAATGACTTCGCCTTTTGTTTGATGCAATCAGCCCGCCTAGCTCAATCGGATAGAGCGTCAGACTCTTAAAGCAGGTGGGCTCATGTATCTCCTGGTTATTCTTGAGATCTGAAGGCTGCGAGTTCGACCCTCGCGGTGGGCTATGAACCTTTTTCTTCTTCTTCATCGTCCTTCAAGGCTGTTGAGATTGACATGTGGACTCAGTACCTCCCAATGTTTCTGATGACTCAGTATTGAGAGACAAATACTGTTGGAAGACCAGCCACTGCCAGCCAGTTGGAAAATCGATACATTACAATGACAGCCTTACACACTGCCTTTTGAATGCTCAGTCAGTTCCAGGTTCCAACACTACCTCGCCGGATGGGACTGGACAACACCCCAGTCACTTTTTCTTACATAGTCTGTGGTTCCTTTCTGCAAAATTCATTTTCATGTCCAGCTCCTAAAGGCTAAGCCTCTCTGTCTAGTGGATTTTGATTCTTTCAAGGTTTCAGCATAACCTCATCATCTTGGAAAGACAGAATAATTGAGTGAATTTGCAAAGTGTTAGTTAGGTAAGACAGGAGCAATGAAAGGCAAAGCAGTCCAATGACACCAAAACAAAAGAGGGACTGGACACATTGGGAATTGAACCCAACACCTCTCGCAGTCACGTGACAATGTCAGATGCTAAGCGAGCGTGATAACCAACTACACCATGTGCCCTGTTGAAAGAGCCCTTTGGCTGGGATACCCATAGCGACCCCAGGTGTATCACCAAGGAAAACACTAAACAACACATCAAGTGTGTTAGCACAGACATGGAGGCAATCATGCATGCCATTTCCTAGGTTTGATGTCTCAAAGCTCCAACATGACCCTAGTTGCATGATGGGGAAAAATTTTGAGTAGAAAGACTTCAGCTACCAGAGCATATGGAGGATGACTTGACAATCAAAAATGATTCAACCCGGGATCGAACCGAGGACCGCCTGCGCCTTTGAGATATGTGAAGCAGATGTGATAACCAACTACACCATTGAACCTATATTTAGGGGTCTTCTTGGGCACACTCATCCCTTCCCTTGCTTGCCCAGAGAAAGTTCCAATACTTGATTCTGAGGTCAGGCACACCCCAGTATCCCAAATCAAATCAATCAATGCATCCAGCATAGGCATTGTCACAAGAAGACTGTAAGTAACTGAAGAAAGGGGTATGGTAATGCAACACCCCTAGTTGATGCAATCAAAGCCCACCTAGCTCAATCGGATAGAGCATCAGACTCTTAAAGTAGGTGGGTTTATCTCCTCGTTCTTCCTGGAGATCTGAAGGCTGCGAGTTTGACCCTTGCGGTGGGCTACCATCCCTTTTGCACACATCTTCCTTGAACAATGAGCTTCTGATAATTTTCTTTCATCCAACAACATGAACCTACGCACCTCATTAGCCTAGTAACCTTAACCAAGAGGCTGGTTCCAGGAAGGAGGCTCCACTAGGAATCGGCACAGGTAAACCCGCAGGTATCTTGGGGTCTACCTGTACTCCTACCTGCGGGTACGGGTACGGGTTGGTGGCCAAAATGGCAGCAGTTTGATGCCCACAGGAATTTTTCAGGTTGAATTGATGTGATTCAATGCCTGGCACGGTGAATTGAGATTGAGCATGCTCACAGTTCGAAACACCCTCTCTCAGTGTCAACACGGTGCTTTGCCTGGCTTGGTGGCTTACCCACGGGTCACGGGTATCCAGCTCGGCTACCCGTACCCATGCTGTTCCCTAGGCTGAGTAGGCTCCACCAGAATGTAGTTGTATGACATAGTACTAGTTGAAATCCTGTGTGCGGTCCAAATGGCAGCATGTCACGGTGCTGGGGAGCTCTGGGAACGAGAATGGCAGATGGAGAATTAAGCAGAGGAGCAGAACGAGGGCAGGCAGGCAACTGGCATTGGAAGGACCCCACACGAACTTGAAATTGAATCCTGAAAGGAACATAGACCAGCGCACCTGGCGGCAATTTAAAACTCAGGAAGACATAAAATACTCAAGATTTTTATTGCCAGAGATCACAGAGACCATGTGAACGGCACCGAGAAGCCAGGCAGGCATGTCACAGAAGGCATCCACGAAAGCGAGAAGCTCCTTGTCGTAGACCTCTTAGTTGATCTGGGAGAGTTTCCGGAAGTAGTAGGCCGTCTCACTGCCTACTCCGCTTTTTCCTCATTATCTCCTCTATGTCCATATTGTGTTTGCATCCAACTACATTGTTTTTTCTTCTGAAGATTGTGTCTGAGCAATGGTTATCAGTGGGGCATCCAGGGCTCTGTATTTAGACCAGCCTCTCTCAAATTCGTCAGGCTGATGAGAGTTCATCAGCCAGATGGGTGATTGCGATCTTGAGAGATGTTAAGTAAGAGTCCGTTCGGAAACTTTTCCAATTGTGCTTTTCACTTGACAACGGCGAAACGGAGATTTTAGATCGTAACTAGGTGTCGAGCCGATGTCGAAATGCAGATAGCAACGCACTTTTGGGAAAGCGGTATTGATTGCCTCTGATGGCAGACGTGGCAGACTTGCCGAACATCCTCAAGAGGAAATTCAATCTGAATGCCGATCATGATATGCTCGGCAAACACGACAGCCGACAGCTCACAGGCATGCAATCGTTATCATGCCAAATCTATGCCGCAAAGTCAATACGAAATCTCCGGTTCGCAGTTGTCAAGTCCGAAACGCAAACTGGAAAAGTTTCCGAACGGACTCTAAGGGCGGATGGAAAGCTCATCAGCTGGATCAGCTTCCCAGCCCTCGCGGCCCATATATGGCCTGATATGGCCATACATATTTTTCCCGGTTTTGGTGATATGATTGTAATCCAATTTTATTCACCACACATGTGCTCAACATGTACCGTCTGACTTATGAACCAACCAGCCGAGGAAAATTTAAATGGCCCCTGTCACCTGATCACGTGAACACAGGCCCAGGTTGTGTTGAAAGTTAATGTACAATGTATTGATCTTGTATAACAAAGTACAGCGTCTGGGGCTTGAACTAGCAAGCCCCTGTATATATACTCTATCCTATGCTGCGCCGCAGCCCTCCTTTCTCACTGTGCTGCAGCCCGGTATCCTACAAATCTGAATATTCCGTGTCCGTGTCCGTGAACGTCCTTTCCTAGACTCCGTGTATTCCCATGACTCTGAGGTATTTCCGGGAGATTTACTGAAGCGCCAATTGCACTTCCAACAGGTTGTACGTGGACACTGGGTCATCGTGCCAAGTCTACGTGCACGCCTTTACATTATCCCCCCCTTCTAGCGCAGGAGGAACTATGAACACAGAATTTCCAGTATTGGTGGTAGAACGGCAAGGCACGGATTTTGAGGGCTGAATTTCGCGGTCCAGGTGTTCAGCAGATCGAGAGACGTGACCTGAGCAAGTGGTGGTGACGCCATGACGGTGGGTGCAACATAAGTTGAGCAAAGGTTTTCGCAAAGAGGAGGAGGCATCGGCGTGCGTTGGGGAGCTGGAGGTACAGCAGCAGCGGCCGGAGGAGCCTCGGGATGTACCGTCTGACTTATGAACCAACCAGCCGAGGAAAATTTAAACTGCTACAGTACTACAGATTTAGATAGATTGATCCGATCTACCTCAGACATAAATACAAGTACATGAGATATCCATCCCAGGCTGATTCCTCCAAATCAACAATTCCTACAACAATGGCGAGAAGCATTGGCAAGTGCTGGAGCATGTTACACTAATATTCTTTTATTTCTTTGGAGAAGTGAAAATTGAAACTGGAAAAAAATCTGAGGAGCCCATTTACACCAGTGCTTTCTGCATCCTTGGCCTTAGCCAAAGCATCCTGTGTAGCCTTTAAGGCTTTGACAGCCTGGAGGGTATGTGGATGGTCTGCTCCCAGGCCCTCTCTGCCTTTGGCAACAACCTTGAGTAGGAGTTTTTCTGCTGCCTGGTGCCTGCCAGTGCTATGGAGTATCATGGCCAGGTTGGCCATGGCAGACAGTGTGTCAGGATGGTCGTCACCGAGGGCGTTTTGACGGTGTTCAAGCACAGAAACTTGAAGCGGCTCTGCCTCTTGGTACTGTCCCTGCTGCCTATATGTTGCCGCAAGGTTAGCTGCATGGTTGGCCATGGCACTCAATGTCTCAGGATGGTCATTGCCGAGGAGTTTCTGGCACTGTTCAAGCACAGAACGTACGAGGGGCTCTGCCTCTTTGTGCAGATGCTGTCGTCTGTATGTGGCTGCAACATGGGCCATGGCAGTCAGTGTATCAGGGTTGTCCTTTCCAAACAGCCCCTCCTGTCTTCCCATATTCCATTCATACAGTGTCCTTGCTTGCTCAAATTGACCTCCATCATAATAAATCATTCCGTATTGAAACCAGAACCTGGAATCTATCATTTTCAAATCTGAGACAAGCATTTTTGCATGGGACATGAGACCAATCCTAGCCAAGTATTTCCTAGGCTCACAATCTATTGCCATTCCCAATACATTTATCATGCACGCCCGTACTGTAGCTTGATTGGGTTGGGTGTCTGAGCACCACAGATGCACAAGTGGATGCATGCTCAGGGTTTCGCTTCTCTCATCCCTCTCAAGCAGTGAATATTCTTCAATCTCTGCTACAATATTCCTCAAGTATTGCTCCTGCCAACTTCCTGAATCTGAGACAAAGCTTTGAAGAAATTGCCTGGCTGCCTGCATTGACCCAGTTTCATTCACCTCATTCTTCAATATCCACTGTGTGGCATTGACAAATATTGACTCTGGAATCTTGCTGTGGTGCAATAAGGCACAGAGTCGCAAAAAGCGGGCAGCCACTGGGCTCAGTTTTTCAAAGCTAATTTGCCAGGTTGTATAGACAGTTGATTCATAGGCATCAAGGATTTGATCAGAGTGATGCTGAAGTAACTTTGCTTTGTTCTGTCTATAGATAGACAGATATTTGAGGAGACATTTGAATTTGGCTATATAGGCCCCAGCTTGGACAATTGCAAGAGGTAGGCATGAGAGCTCCTGCGCATCCTGATTAAGTATAGAATCATTGTATGAAAAACTTGAAATCTACCTGCACGATGTCCACAGCTAATTTATGATTTTCATTGGTGTCCTCCTTCACTGCTCTTGCAAGAAGAAGAAGAGCCGCATTTTCTTCATCCAAGTCTCCCACTTGTGAGTGAGCAGCAGGTGCATAAGCAACAAGGCGAGGGTTTCGGGAAGTGATGATAATGTTTCCATGGGTGCATTGTGGGAAGAATGGCGATAAATTCAGTTTTGAATCATCTGCGTTGTCAAGGAGCAGAGTCCACTCTTTGTTTCCAGAAATAAGCCACTGAAGGCCAGCTTCTGCTGTTTTACCAAAGGTCTGAGAGATTGCAATGTTCATGAAGGATGTTTTGAGAGCCTGGAGAGAGCCGGCATTCACAAAAAACTGCTTTGTAAAGCTGGCAAAGTTGTCAATCATAAGAATGTTTTCTATCTCAAGAATTCCGTACTCGTTGAGTGACTCTATAAATTTCAAAGCCACCTGAGTCTTCCCAGAGCCACCAGGACCATGGAGAACAAAAATCCTTCTCTGAATCTCCTTGGGTTCTTGGGAAAAGTACTCTTGCATTTTGTGAAGAATTTCTTTTCGTCCCTGGAAGATCTGGGATGCTGGAGGACATCTGACAAGTGCGAGAGCAGTGTGGCATTGTTCTTGTGCTGTGATATTTGCTCAGTTCAGCTTCCAATAGGAGCATGGGGTACCTACTGATGAGGCGTTGATGTCTTGGTTTCTTCACTATTTAAATAAAAGCTGTACACAGTGAGATCTGGCTCTTGTGGACACCAAAAATTTACTTCAAGTTTTCAATCTGAACTTGAATGGATCAGGGTCCCTCCTTGACCGGAACCTCCATCTCCCCCATGTTGGTCACCTGCCCCACCTTCACCGCCGGTGCCGCCTGAAAGCCAGGTCAGTACTGAGTACTGCTGGCTATTTCTGTGATATTTGCAGCATAGTGTGCTCACCATGTATATGAAATTGCGTGACCCTCTGTGTCTTACCGGTGGGCATTGGGTAGCTTGTGGTATGGTGGGTAAGGAGAGGTGTTGACGTGGCAGAAATATTTATATCTTGACAGGCACTGCCCAAAGCCCAGGCCTCAGTCTCCCACAACTCACGAGAAAGCAGTGCAGAACTCTCAGGCAAGCACCCCATGACCAACCTGTTTGCTCGAGTGCATCCACCGACATCACCCCCCTGCGCCGCTGCTCCAGCACTTGCCAATGCTTCTCGCCATTGTTGTAGGAATTGTTGATTTGGAGGAATCAGCCTGGGGATGGATATCTCATGTACTTGTATTTATGTCTGAGGTAGATCGGATCAATCTATCTAAATCTGTAGTACTGTAGCAGTTTAAATTTTCCTCGGCTGGTTGGTTCATAAGTCAGACGGTACATCCCGAGGCTCCTCCGGCCGCTGCTGCTACCTCCAGCTCCCCAACGCACGCCGATGCCTCCTCCTCTTTGCGAAAACCTTTGCTCAACTTATGTTGCACCCACCGTCATGGCGTCACCACCACTTGCTCAGGTCACGTCTCTCGATCTGCTGAACACCTGGACCGCGAAATTCAGCCCTCAAAATCCGTGCCTTGCCGTTCTACCACCAATACTGGAAATTCTGTGTTCATAGTTCCTCCGCTAGAAGGGGGGGATAATGTAAAGGCGTGCACGTAGACTTGGCACGATGACCCAGTGTCCACGTACAACCTGTTGGAAGTGCAATTGGCGCTTCAGTAAATCTCCCGGAAATACCTCAGAGTCATGGGAATACACGGAGTCTAGGAAAGGACGTTCACGGACACGGACACGGAATATTCAGATTTGTAGGATACCGGGCTGCAGCACAGTGAGAAAGGAGGGCTGCGGCGCAGCATAGGATAGAGTATATACAGGGGCTTGCTAGTTCAAGCCCCAGACGCTGTACTTTGTTATACAAGATCAATACATTGTACATTAACTTTCAACACAACCTGGGCCTGTGTTCACGTGATCAGGTGACAGGGGCCATTTAAATTTTCCTCGGCTGGTTGGTTCATAAGTCAGACGGTACATGTTGAGCACATGTGTGGTGAATAAAATTGGATTACACATATCACCAAAACCGGGAAAAATATGTATGGCCATATCAGGCCATATATGGGCCGCGAGGGCTGGGAAGCTGATCCAGCTGATGAGCTTTCCATCCGCCCTTAGAGT
>JARKIF010000364.1:10000-12500 GCA_029378245.1 Roridomyces roridus | reverse complement strand
TGACTAGGTTTGAAGCCAATATGGGTTGGTTGACTTTCTATTGACCGGGTTTGAAGGCTTTTGAAGCAATCTGGCTGGATTTTGAATGCGCCCTTGGTTTTTCGGGGTAGACAGGTAGAAAATTGATGGGATCAATGATGTTAAGATTTATATCAGTTGTTCAAAAAGCGTTGGAACCACTATTGCTTTGAAGCCCAAGGTGTTTCGAACACAGTATCTGAAAATTGATGTTTTGATGAGATCACTGATCCCATCAAAAGATAGGTCTCGTCGGGGGCTACCACGTTCTCTATCACAGTTTGGTCTGAAACCCTCTGGTTGACCTGGAATGAACCCATCAATCCCCGGGAACCAATAGCCAAAATCCATAGATTGGCTCAATAGTGAAATGTTGAGTTGAGCATTCATCTTGGTTGACTTTCATACAAAAACCCTTCATGGCCTGCCCTTGCTCCTCCACTTACATTGGTTGAGTTGAGTATTATTAGCCTGCCCTTGCCCAACTCAACCAATGTAATCGGGTTGAGGTTTCAGCCTGCCCTTGCCTAACTCAACCAATGTAATTGAGTGGAGGTATTAGCCTGCCCTTGCTCTTGCACTCCTAGTTGAGAGATTGCCAGTCTATTAGTGTAGGGTTGAGGTCAACATGAGTTGGTTTGGTGCAAGATTGTCTATTGGTGAAGTCAATCTATGGATTTTGACTGTTGATTCCCCGGGAGTATTTGGTGACTTGCACACCAACCAGAGAGTTTGAGACTCAAGTCTATTAGAATATTGGCTTGTCCCTCAACCTAAAGAAAACATCACTTAGCTTACTGCAAGCCAACCACTGAATGAATTGGCAAGGTCAATAGAGCGAATTGGTAGCTCTGAGTGAGCCCTACAACATTGTTCCCACTCCCCCAAGAGGTTGGCCCAAAGGCTGGTGAGTTGGCCTCCAAGCTTGAAGGCTATTGTTGAGTTGAATCCTATTGACTGCCTGCCCCTGGCTTGAAGGCTGGCTGAGAATGGTTACTGAGTTGGGTTTGAAGCTTACTGACTTCCTTCAGCCTGCCCTTACTCCAAGTTGAATACCAATGACTGACTACTCTTACATTCAATTTTCCATCTACTCTAATCTAACCAATTTTTTTCTTCCCGCGCTTCGCGCCCCCTTCTCTCTCTCTGCCTGCCCTCCCCCCCCCCCAAATCCCTTCCCTTATCTCAACCTCAATAACCCTTCTTCCAAGATCCCAATGTCTAAGGTATAATCCCTTAGACTGGGATCTCGAAATAAGGCCTCGAGGAAGCCGCTCTGTTTATTGAGTCCCTAAGACCCCATCCACTGAATGTAGCACAGAAGCCAAGCTACATTCAGGCCATGCATCACCAACTCCCTTGAGCCAACATCCCAATTCAACCAACTGCCATTTCTGAACCTCAAATCCCCAAATCCAACTGGTTCACTCTCTCATACCTATGGAAAGGGCAAGGTTGAGGGCCATATTGGTACAAAGGGGCAGAAACGGTGAAACACTGCCCACAAACTCTAGGTCGAATTTTTTTTTGGCAATATGCCTACAAATTTGAAGGGTCCCCGGTGGATTTGAAGGGTTTTGACTTCAACTCAATGCCCATGTCTCATTTGAAGGGTTTGAGTCAATATGGCCTAGATCAAGTCAATGTTCATAGGTTTGAAGGTCATTGGTATCAACCACGCAGTTTCAGGGTAAGGTCTAGAGACGTAATCCTATTCCCACGACTTTTGTGTGACATGTCACAGTCACACCAAGTGATGGCATAGAATCAATCCCCAACTCTGAGAATAAAGAGTACCCACACTCAGGAGGCAATGTGACAGGATGTCACACTGTGACTGTCACAGTCACACAACCCAGGTTACACCGCTTCTACTCAGAGTGTATGGAACCTCATTTGGAACTCGACAGACCTGACCGTTCCATGTGAGACAAGCCACTATCGATTGCTGATCGAAAAACCTCCCCCCTCCATTTTGAGGCCAACGAGAGAGCTTCAGACAAAGGTTTGTAGGGATATCTGGTAGCCCTCGTCGAGCTCTACATTTTTCATTTTGGTCATGTGACCTCCCCCCTCCCCTCTCCTATATCGAAAAAACCTCCCCCCTGCATTTGCAGGCCAACCACAACGTTTCAGACCAAGGTTGATTGAGATATCTGGTAGCCCTTGACGAGCTCTACAACTTTGGTTTTGGTCATGTGACCTCCCCTCCTCCCCCTCTCCTATATCGAAATCCCCCTCGGCCATTTGCCGGCCAACCAAAGCATTTCAGACTAAAGTTTGTAGAGACATCTAGTAGCCCTCCTTGAGCTCTACATTTTTGGTTTTGGTCGTGTGGGAGGTAGAAAAACCTCCCTCCCCCCCTCCCCCCTCCCTCGAGGTAGATCGATCTACTTCCAATCCCCCCTCGGCCATTTGCAGGCCAACCAGAGTGTTTGAGACCAAGGTTTATGGAGATATCTGATAGCCCTCGATGAGCTCT
>JARKIF010000364.1:0-2500 GCA_029378245.1 Roridomyces roridus | reverse complement strand
TTTTGAATCCCAGAATGCCCAGCCAACAAATCCCAAGGGAGTGCGTTCTGTTAGACAGACATATCTATCCCTCGGTCCATCATAAACTCGTCCAACTGCAACAGGTGAGGCGTACTAAACTGCTCTAAAGGCGCTGCGGCACTGGCTTTAGCTAACCCGAAAAGACTGCTTTCAACCCCCATAGGCTAACATTTGAATGCCAAACCTAAGAATCAGGAACCGTTTTCACTAAATCCCTTCATACCTATGGAAAGGGCAAGGTTTAGGGCCATATCGGTACAAAGGGGCAAAAACGGTGAAAACCACTGCCCACAAATTCGCGGTCGAAATTTTTTTGCAATATGCTTACAAATTTGAAGGGTTTCGACTACAAATGAAGGGCTGTTGGCCTTTTGAAGGGTTTTTGAAGGCCATTGACCGATTTTGAAGGGTTTCGAGCGATTTTGAAGGCTTTTTCGGTTCAAGTCAGTAAATTGGTATCCAAGTCAATGCTTGGTGGTTGAAGGGTAAGCTTTTGAATGAAACCCGGTGTTTCAAGGGCAGGCTATGAAGCCTTTTGTAGGAAAGTCAATACAACCAAGGTCTATTGACTAGGTTTGAAGCCAATATGGGTTGGTTGACTTTCTATTGACCGGGTTTGAAGGCTTTTGAAGCAATCTGGCTGGATTTTGAATGCGCCCTTGGTTTTTCGGGGTAGACAGGTAGAAAATTGATGGGATCAATGATGTTAAGATTTATATCAGTTGTTCAAAAAGCGTTGGAACCACTATTGCTTTGAAGCCCAAGGTGTTTCGAACACAGTATCTGAAAATTGATGTTTTGATGAGATCACTGATCCCATCAAAAGATAGGTCTCGTCGGGGGCTACCACGTTCTCTATCACAGTTTGGTCTGAAACCCTCTGGTTGACCTGGAATGAACCCATCAATCCCCGGGAACCAATAGCCAAAATCCATAGATTGGCTCAATAGTGAAATGTTGAGTTGAGCATTCATCTTGGTTGACTTTCATACAAAAACCCTTCATGGCCTGCCCTTGCTCCTCCACTTACATTGGTTGAGTTGAGTATTATTAGCCTGCCCTTGCCCAACTCAACCAATGTAATCGGGTTGAGGTTTCAGCCTGCCCTTGCCTAACTCAACCAATGTAATTGAGTGGAGGTATTAGCCTGCCCTTGCTCTTGCACTCCTAGTTGAGAGATTGCCAGTCTATTAGTGTAGGGTTGAGGTCAACATGAGTTGGTTTGGTGCAAGATTGTCTATTGGTGAAGTCAATCTATGGATTTTGACTGTTGATTCCCCGGGAGTATTTGGTGACTTGCACACCAACCAGAGAGTTTGAGACTCAAGTCTATTAGAATATTGGCTTGTCCCTCAACCTAAAGAAAACATCACTTAGCTTACTGCAAGCCAACCACTGAATGAATTGGCAAGGTCAATAGAGCGAATTGGTAGCTCTGAGTGAGCCCTACAACATTGTTCCCACTCCCCCAAGAGGTTGGCCCAAAGGCTGGTGAGTTGGCCTCCAAGCTTGAAGGCTATTGTTGAGTTGAATCCTATTGACTGCCTGCCCCTGGCTTGAAGGCTGGCTGAGAATGGTTACTGAGTTGGGTTTGAAGCTTACTGACTTCCTTCAGCCTGCCCTTACTCCAAGTTGAATACCAATGACTGACTACTCTTACATTCAATTTTCCATCTACTCTAATCTAACCAATTTTTTTCTTCCCGCGCTTCGCGCCCCCTTCTCTCTCTCTGCCTGCCCTCCCCCCCCCCCAAATCCCTTCCCTTATCTCAACCTCAATAACCCTTCTTCCAAGATCCCAATGTCTAAGGTATAATCCCTTAGACTGGGATCTCGAAATAAGGCCTCGAGGAAGCCGCTCTGTTTATTGAGTCCCTAAGACCCCATCCACTGAATGTAGCACAGAAGCCAAGCTACATTCAGGCCATGCATCACCAACTCCCTTGAGCCAACATCCCAATTCAACCAACTGCCATTTCTGAACCTCAAATCCCCAAATCCAACTGGTTCACTCTCTCATACCTATGGAAAGGGCAAGGTTGAGGGCCATATTGGTACAAAGGGGCAGAAACGGTGAAACACTGCCCACAAACTCTAGGTCGAATTTTTTTTTGGCAATATGCCTACAAATTTGAAGGGTCCCCGGTGGATTTGAAGGGTTTTGACTTCAACTCAATGCCCATGTCTCATTTGAAGGGTTTGAGTCAATATGGCCTAGATCAAGTCAATGTTCATAGGTTTGAAGGTCATTGGTATCAACCACGCAGTTTCAGGGTAAGGTCTAGAGACGTAATCCTATTCCCACGACTTTTGTGTGACATGTCACAGTCACACCAAGTGATGGCATAGAATCATCCCCAACTCTGAGAATAAAGAGTACCCACACTCAGGAGGCAATGTGACAGGATGTCACACTGTGACTGTCACAGTCACACAACCCAGGTTACACCGCTTCTACTCAGAGTGTATGGAACCTCAT
>JARKIF010000363.1:22500-24906 GCA_029378245.1 Roridomyces roridus | reverse complement strand
AACACGTCTATTCTTATTCCATGCTAATGTATTCGGGCATAGGCCTGCTTTGAACACTCTAATTTTCTCAAGGTAAAAGTCCTGGTTCCCCGACGCACACCAATAAAGGGCACGCCGGCTCACCAAGAGGTAAGACCCAGCGAAGCAGTAAACACGCCGTTAAGCGGACCACCCCACCAGGCCTGAAGTTCAACTACGAGCTTTTTAACTGCAACAACTTTAATATACGCTATTGGAGCTGGAATTACCGCGGCTGCTGGCACCAGACTTGCCCTCCAATTGTTCCTCGTTAAGAGATTTAAATTGTACTCATTCCAATTATAAGACCCGAAAGAGCCCTATATTGTTATTTATTGTCACTACCTCCCCGTGTCGGGATTGGGTAATTTGCGCGCCTGCTGCCTTCCTTGGATGTGGTAGCCGTTTCTCAGGCTCCCTCTCCGGAATCGAACCCTTATTCCCCGTTACCCGTTGAAACCATGGTAGGCCTCTATCCTACCATCGAAAGTTGATAGGGCAGATATTTGAATGAAGCATCGCCGGCACAAGGCCATGCGATTCGAGAAGTTATTATGAATCACCAAGGGAGCGGTAACCCGCGTTGGTTTTTTATCTAATAAATACACCCCTTCCTGAAGTCGGGGCTTTGAATGCATGTATTAGCTCTAGAATTACCACAGTTATCCATGTAGCAATGAACCATCAAATAAACTATAACTGATTTAATGAGCCATTCGCAGTTTCACAGTACAAATTTGCTTATACTTAGACATGCATGGCTTAATCTTTGAGACAAGCATATGACTACTGGCAGGATCAACCAGGTAACTACTGTTTCGGAGCAGAATCTACTGACCATGAAGGCTTTCGAGACGCTGAGAAGGTTTGTTACATTCCCGTTACTAACAAGCTGAACTAGAAAGCCCAACTTGCGTTCTCGAGTTAAGATAGGCCACGTCCACAACTGAAGCTTTCCCATTACAGTACTGGCAACAGTGCGAACCAATGTTTCAATGCCCCGATCTCACAGATTTCGAACCAGCTTCCCCTAGTCGTTGTTAAACAACCAAGTTGGCGGCCCTTGAAGGGAACTACAATAAAGCGGATTCCCAATTGACTAGATGCTTTCAGGTTTGGCCATCGGCAAGTAATCCACATTTCAACTTCAACAGTGCGAGCACCGAAAGGTACCCGGCTTAAAGAGCAAGGGGTTTTGAATCCCAGAATGCCCAGCCAACAAATCCCAAGGGAGTGCGTTCTGTTAGACAGACATATCTATCCCTCGGTCCATCATAAACTCGTCCAACTGCAACAGGTGAGGCGTACTAAACTGCTCTAAAGGCGCTGCGGCACTGGCTTTAGCTAACCCGAAAAGACTGCTTTCAACCCCCATAGGCTAACATTTGAATGCCAAACCTAAGAATCAGGAACCGTTTTCACTAAATCCCTTCATACCTATGGAAAGGGCAAGGTTTAGGGCCATATCGGTACAAAGGGGCAAAAACGGTGAAAACCACTGCCCACAAATTCGCGGTCGAAATTTTTTTGCAATATGCTTACAAATTTGAAGGGTTTCGACTACAAATGAAGGGCTGTTGGCCTTTTGAAGGGTTTTTGAAGGCCATTGACCGATTTTGAAGGGTTTCGAGCGATTTTGAAGGCTTTTTCGGTTCAAGTCAGTAAATTGGTATCCAAGTCAATGCTTGGTGGTTGAAGGGTAAGCTTTTGAATGAAACCCGGTGTTTCAAGGGCAGGCTATGAAGCCTTTTGTAGGAAAGTCAATACAACCAAGGTCTATTGACTAGGTTTGAAGCCAATATGGGTTGGTTGACTTTCTATTGACCGGGTTTGAAGGCTTTTGAAGCAATCTGGCTGGATTTTGAATGCGCCCTTGGTTTTTCGGGGTAGACAGGTAGAAAATTGATGGGATCAATGATGTTAAGATTTATATCAGTTGTTCAAAAAGCGTTGGAACCACTATTGCTTTGAAGCCCAAGGTGTTTCGAACACAGTATCTGAAAATTGATGTTTTGATGAGATCACTGATCCCATCAAAAGATAGGTCTCGTCGGGGGCTACCACGTTCTCTATCACAGTTTGGTCTGAAACCCTCTGGTTGACCTGGAATGAACCCATCAATCCCCGGGAACCAATAGCCAAAATCCATAGATTGGCTCAATAGTGAAATGTTGAGTTGAGCATTCATCTTGGTTGACTTTCATACAAAAACCCTTCATGGCCTGCCCTTGCTCCTCCACTTACATTGGTTGAGTTGAGTATTATTAGCCTGCCCTTGCCCAACTCAACCAATGTAATCGGGTTGAGGTTTCAGCCTGCCCTTGCCTAACTCAACCAATGTAATTGAGTGGAGGTATTAGCCTGCCCTTGCTCTTGCACTCCTAGTTG
>JARKIF010000363.1:10000-12500 GCA_029378245.1 Roridomyces roridus | reverse complement strand
ATGGGTTGGTTGACTTTCTATTGACCGGGTTTGAAGGCTTTTGAAGCAATCTGGCTGGATTTTGAATGCGCCCTTGGTTTTTCGGGGTAGACAGGTAGAAAATTGATGGGATCAATGATGTTAAGATTTATATCAGTTGTTCAAAAAGCGTTGGAACCACTATTGCTTTGAAGCCCAAGGTGTTTCGAACACAGTATCTGAAAATTGATGTTTTGATGAGATCACTGATCCCATCAAAAGATAGGTCTCGTCGGGGGCTACCACGTTCTCTATCACAGTTTGGTCTGAAACCCTCTGGTTGACCTGGAATGAACCCATCAATCCCCGGGAACCAATAGCCAAAATCCATAGATTGGCTCAATAGTGAAATGTTGAGTTGAGCATTCATCTTGGTTGACTTTCATACAAAAACCCTTCATGGCCTGCCCTTGCTCCTCCACTTACATTGGTTGAGTTGAGTATTATTAGCCTGCCCTTGCCCAACTCAACCAATGTAATCGGGTTGAGGTTTCAGCCTGCCCTTGCCTAACTCAACCAATGTAATTGAGTGGAGGTATTAGCCTGCCCTTGCTCTTGCACTCCTAGTTGAGAGATTGCCAGTCTATTAGTGTAGGGTTGAGGTCAACATGAGTTGGTTTGGTGCAAGATTGTCTATTGGTGAAGTCAATCTATGGATTTTGACTGTTGATTCCCCGGGAGTATTTGGTGACTTGCACACCAACCAGAGAGTTTGAGACTCAAGTCTATTAGAATATTGGCTTGTCCCTCAACCTAAAGAAAACATCACTTAGCTTACTGCAAGCCAACCACTGAATGAATTGGCAAGGTCAATAGAGCGAATTGGTAGCTCTGAGTGAGCCCTACAACATTGTTCCCACTCCCCCAAGAGGTTGGCCCAAAGGCTGGTGAGTTGGCCTCCAAGCTTGAAGGCTATTGTTGAGTTGAATCCTATTGACTGCCTGCCCCTGGCTTGAAGGCTGGCTGAGAATGGTTACTGAGTTGGGTTTGAAGCTTACTGACTTCCTTCAGCCTGCCCTTACTCCAAGTTGAATACCAATGACTGACTACTCTTACATTCAATTTTCCATCTACTCTAATCTAACCAATTTTTTTCTTCCCGCGCTTCGCGCCCCCTTCTCTCTCTCTGCCTGCCCTCCCCCCCCCCCAAATCCCTTCCCTTATCTCAACCTCAATAACCCTTCTTCCAAGATCCCAATGTCTAAGGTATAATCCCTTAGA
The DNA here is from genome assembly GCA_029378245.1 of Roridomyces roridus. Classification (NCBI taxonomy): domain Eukaryota; kingdom Fungi; phylum Basidiomycota; class Agaricomycetes; order Agaricales; family Mycenaceae; genus Roridomyces; species Roridomyces roridus. The sequence goes on along the minus strand of JARKIF010000363.1, from coordinate 11,261 downwards.
CTGGGATCTCGAAATAAGGCCTCGAGGAAGCCGCTCTGTTTATTGAGTCCCTAAGACCCCATCCACTGAATGTAGCACAGAAGCCAAGCTACATTCAGGCCATGCATCACCAACTCCCTTGAGCCAACATCCCAATTCAACCAACTGCCATTTCTGAACCTCAAATCCCCAAATCCAACTGGTTCACTCTCTCATACCTATGGAAAGGGCAAGGTTGAGGGCCATATTGGTACAAAGGGGCAGAAACGGTGAAACACTGCCCACAAACTCTAGGTCGAATTTTTTTTTGGCAATATGCCTACAAATTTGAAGGGTCCCCGGTGGATTTGAAGGGTTTTGACTTCAACTCAATGCCCATGTCTCATTTGAAGGGTTTGAGTCAATATGGCCTAGATCAAGTCAATGTTCATAGGTTTGAAGGTCATTGGTATCAACCACGCAGTTTCAGGGTAAGGTCTAGAGACGTAATCCTATTCCCACGACTTTTGTGTGACATGTCACAGTCACACCAAGTGATGGCATAGAATCAATCCCCAACTCTGAGAATAAAGAGTACCCACACTCAGGAGGCAATGTGACAGGATGTCACACTGTGACTGTCACAGTCACACAACCCAGGTTACACCGCTTCTACTCAGAGTGTATGGAACCTCATTTGGAACTCGACAGACCTGACCGTTCCATGTGAGACAAGCCACTATCGATTGCTGATCGAAAAACCTCCCCCCTCCATTTTGAGGCCAACGAGAGAGCTTCAGACAAAGGTTTGTAGGGATATCTGGTAGCCCTCGTCGAGCTCTACATTTTTCATTTTGGTCATGTGACCTCCCCCCTCCCCTCTCCTATATCGAAAAACCTCCCCCCTGCATTTGCAGGCCAACCACAACGTTTCAGACCAAGGTTGATTGAGATATCTGGTAGCCCTTGACGAGCTCTACAACTTTGGTTTTGGTCATGTGACCTCCCCTCCTCCCCCTCTCCTATATCGAAATCCCCCTCGGCCATTTGCCGGCCAACCAAAGCATTTCAGACTAAAGTTTGTAGAGACATCTAGTAGCCCTCCTTGAGCTCTACATTTTTGGTTTTGGTCGTGTGGGAGGTAGAAAAACCTCCCTCCCCCCCTCCCCCCTCCCTCGAGGTAGATCGATCTACTTCCAATCCCCCCTCGGCCATTTGCAGGCCAACCAGAGTGTTTGAGACCAAGGTTTATGGAGATATCTGATAGCCCTCGATGAGCTCTACAACTTTGGTTTTCGTCACA
>JARKIF010000362.1:0-24936 GCA_029378245.1 Roridomyces roridus | reverse complement strand
CACGACTGCTGCGAATCAACCGAGACCTTCTCGGGGTGCGTTCGGTGACCTAATGGCGGCCGTGTCGGGCTGGGTGGAACGCCGTGAAACACTTGCTCGGTAGGCTCGGGTGAGGTCGCTGGAGAAGCGTACGGACTGTAGGCAGGCGGATTGAGCCTTTCACGGTGACCGATCTCTCCCGGACCAGCAATGGGCGTCGTCGGTCCAAGCCCGCCTGTGATCGTTTCGTGACCGTGGCTCCCGCTATACGCCGTTATAGTTGTCTCCGAAGTCTTGCGCGTAACTAGTTGCGGTCGGGACGTGTGGATGTCGAAGGGCTCCACGCGAAGCCTGCCCCTCACGAGCGGTTTGGAGATGTATCGCTGGGGGCGGTGACACAACACGCATGGGGGACATTTGGCCTGAGGCGGCGTAGGATAGCGAGTGAACACTACCCGTATGAGTATGCGCCGTGCCTGTGGTGTAAATCGTGCCGGGGCGTTGCGAGGTGATGACGGATAAGGAGCCGATTGCTTGATTCATCGTCGATTTGGCGAGAGATCAGACAGGGAGCGTCCGTGTGCCGGTAGGATGGAGGGCAGCATGTAAGGATTGCACGCCGGCGGGGTCGAGCTCTTGGACACCGGACTTCGGACTAGGCTTGCGGAGCAGCCACCACGCGAGTATTCCGCCTAGTACCAAGACAGCAATGCCGCCGACGACGCCACCAACGATAAGCACCGATGGGGGTCTTGCTCTTATGCCCGGCGGTCGGAGGTGTTTGACCTTGTATGACATCCGGCTTGCCTTGCGTCGGGATTCAGTCTCAGGCTTTTCGAATATGAATTGTACACACACCTTGCTGTGCCAGGCCCTGCGCTTGCCCCGTGTTAAGTGTGCATCCTGCCAAAGGGTTGCTGCACAGCACATTAGCCATCGTCATGAAACACAAGGCCGCAAGCGAGAGCCGCACGGTTAATGGTAGCCCAATACGGTATAGCCGTTCCCGATGGCAAGGTGACATTCGCCGGAAAATAGCTGCGACAAGACGTCAAGTCGAGCTGGAAAATAATATTGGCCCAAGACTTACGCGTCGGTCAAAAGCCACCGCAATCGCCCATGTACGCAGCCCAACTGTGGAGACATTAGCGGTGGCAGATGAAGATTGGAGAATAGCGCACTTTTGTACCGATCCCGTGATCCCCTGGCAGGCAGTACACGCACTGAGGAGATTGTACGCTGCCCAAGAACTGTGCGGGCCATTTCATTAGCGCTAGATCACACGTCTTGTTGAGGTACCATACCAAGAGCATACGTTTGCCGTCGTGGCATTAGGATTGTCATATTGCTGCCCACTCGTCAATGCGGGAACGTTCCAATCTTCATGAAAAATGAGACCGGTCAGCGGAGATGCATGTAATGGTGCTCACTTCCAGTAAAACAAGATCCCCAGACTGCGGCCGAAAGGTAGCACGGGCTGAGGTTCTGCGAATTCGTCATCCAATTGAAATCGGCGCCGCACAGGGCCTGAGTCTGCTCCGATCGTCTGTCGAGAGGCTCGGCGGCGGCTGTGATGAGCGCTGGGATGAGCCATAGGAGCTGCGAGGGCCAGGAGATGCGGCGGGTGGTCATAAACATCGTAGACAGAGAAAGAGTGAGCGGGGTCGAATGTGGGCGAAAGACAAGAAAGCGCTAATCTAGCGTGTCAGCACCCCCGATAGATATGGTCCGCTGACCCCGAGGGCGGGCGCTTCGTGTAGCCGGTGCCATGAATAGGCTGTGCTTGATCGGAGTTAGACCGAAGAGGCCAGAAAAGCCGCCGGTGTGGGCCGACCCCGAGCTGTGATTACCAGACAGGTAGCTTGGAAGAAGGCTGCGCGAAGAGTCATTGCAGAACACAGTCCACAAGGTTCAAGGCAGAAGAAATAGTGATCTCAAGCCAGGAACCGTTCTGAGATGATTGTCACCAGGCAGAAGCGCAATCTAGACTTTACGCATGTTCCCAGAGAGCGGGGAGAAAGCGGCAGCTGAGAACCAAAACATTCAAAGAAGTCCAGAAGTCTTACTGTGCACGCGGAGTGCCATGGCGTATCGAGCCAAGAAAGGCGATATTGCGGCGGACGGATTGAATGATAGATCGACCTGGGGAGTCTCAGAAACAGAACAAGGAGCGGTATAAACGAAAAGCGAAAACGAAAATCGGCAACGATCGGCCGTATCACACGGCTGCCCCGTGTTCCGGTCACGCTTCGCTTACGTCTCGGTACCGAAAGGCTGGGTTCCCGACGCTTAGCTCATGCCCGTCACTTGCTCCTCGCGAGTCGCGACGCGCGTCCGTGGCACTGTCCCACTACTGGTGCTTTCTGCCTACCGGTACCCCTCCCTGTATCCTATGCCATGATAGCTCAATATACATCTTCAATCCCATTGATTGCCGGGAGAAGCTCTTGGATGCCTGAAGTTCTTGTGCGCGCTATAATAGGCAGCCTCGGCCTTCGATCATTCTCGTTTTGCGGCCGTCGGCACTGATGACGAGAGCTTGGGGTATTGCGCCGTATGTTGTGGTATCTGATTTAAAACTCAGTGCTGAATGCCTGGATGATGCCCAGGGACAGTTCACTAAGCCCCGGAAGATATCCCAGGATGAATTTGCCAATTAAATGTGTATTTCAAGTACAGAGAGGCGCACGGTGAATTATCTTGACGGTGTTGATGGCGGTGAATCGTAATTGATGCGCCATCATGCCTTCCCCTTGGGAATTGAATGTGACTGTTACTTTGACCATCAACGGCGTTCGGCGGCAGTCCCTTGCCGATAGGTATGTATATCGTTTTCGTTTTCGTTTTTTGTATATACCCAACAAGGAGGGGACAGCTTGGGTGTAAAAAATAAGCGCTCCAGTGTCAAGAAAGACCAGCCTCCCTGTCGCTGCCACTTAGCACTGATTCGCCGGAGGAAATTCTTAGACTGAGTATCGTCGTGCTGTGCCCTTCTCTTGAGTCTTCATCGGAGGCTCGGGATTATGCGATTGTTGCTGAGAGACAAGACCCAAACTTGTAGGACAGGCCTCGTGCTGGTCTCGGAAGATGATGGTGAAAGGGAGAAGAGTCTCGACGGCCGACGGCCATCATCATTTGATGGGGCGAGCCAAAACGCCGTGATGACATGTCTCGAATTGCAACCTCGTTCTTCCTGCGCATTCTTCCGAGCAGACCGCATAGGCCCCGTATACTGATCATCCTCTCCAAGGCGTACCCTGCTGGAATCCTGATCAAATTCCTCACAATGCTGAAGGTTTTTCCCGAGTGTTGCGCGAATGGCCATTGGCGCGCATCTTTTCTGTTTTCATCCTTTGTCGAAATTTATCCACCATTTGTCCATTGTTTGGCGCCTGTACGCCGCCAATTTCCCGTTACTCTGATGAAAGTCCAGAATGAATGCTCTTCTCCCGCAAGAATATGTTTCGAGCTGAATCCTCGTTCTCCGGATCCTGCGTAATCTCGACTGTCGTGTATCACTGTATGGCACTCAAAGATGCGCAATCCTATCCTCAGAGTGGTTGGGCTTCTCAATACCAGCAACGCTGCTCGGGATCGACTCCTGCCGTTGACAATATGCTTGACTTTGGTGCACCGCTTTTTCTTTCTCCGAAATGCCGCCTTGGGTCGGCCCCTCCCTCTGGTATCCGAGGGGTGCTCCAATACGGATTATTTATTATTTCTCGCCGCCATGGGGATTTGATTTGATCCAGACTCTCCCTGCTTGGTTTAACTCTCGCCGTTCACATTTCTCCTTCGAAACTAGCGCCGTGCGCTATACACGATGGACTCTTACTCTTTGTTGGATTGCTGGTTCCAGGCTCCAGACGGCTGAATCAAAGGTATGTCAGGTACGACGGTCGTGCGCGCTAGCCTGTACTGGTTTGAGTCCTAGTCAGACTCAACATGTGTGTCAACGAGTCTCATGTGAAGCCGCGAGTGGGTTTGGGTTCGACTCCCGCCGTTCTTGTGTTCATGTACGATTGTCACAAGTTTTTTTCTCGCTGTTGAATCGAGATCCAGCCGTAGCACATTACTTTGTAAGATGTCGAGAGGAGATTACAACACAAGTCACCGACTAACAGTCCGAAGTAGGAAACGAGAGGCAGAAGTCGTTCGCATCTGGATCGAATCCGGCTGGTGAACGAGACTAATCCGGCTGCGAGCTTAGCTCTGCCCCAGGGTATGTAAGATTTTTACCATGCGCTTCCGAAGTTGAAGTTTCTTTCATTCGGCATACGGTAGACACCTACCTTCCGCATTTGCATTGCGCATTCCAAACCGGACAGCCCCGAAATGAATGGATCCAGACACCTCAGGTTTAGCTACACCGGCACCGTATCCGAAACTTGTCGTTGACGTCGTCATGAGCAAGCCGTAGGCTGGGGACGAAGGATGAGGTACGTAGAGTCGATTCAAAGAATATATAATAGGAATTAGAGGCTTTCACCGAAGAGCGAGACTCGTTTCCGCCAGGAACTCGACGACTCGGAGTTATCCAAGAATCCGTGAGAATCTTCTGTAGACGGATCATCTGTTGATGGCATCATCTACATCTTGTCCACTAACCACGACCATCCCACTCGAGTCTCACTGACGCACACAAAATGGACTCGCATCTCGTCGTCCAACGTGGCCTAGAGAATCTCAAACGTGAGAGCGACCAACAGAAGGCGCTAATCGCAAAGCTCCAGGGCGAGCTCGAGGATACGCGTGCTGAAGCGCTGACTGGCCGAGAAGGAAAGGGAGTTAGGGCGGCACAGGGCCCTCTTCGCATCGGCTGAGAGGACCAGGAAGGAGTTGACGCGCTTTTTGGACGACGCGGGAAAGGTTGCGGACGAGGGCGGTAGCAGGCGCGTGTCAGTAATCCGCAATGGGTCGCCAGCTGACTAGAAGATCTCCGTAGCAAGAAACGCAGTCCGAGGATTTCGACGTTGACATCCATGCGGAGCCCCCCTCGCCCGAGGACCTCGATGCTTCAGGATCGGATGACGATGGTCTCGTGCCCGTGGTGACGAGAAGCAGGTGCGTGTCGCTGGTCGTCCAACCGTTGTATGTCTACTCATCGGCTCCACTCCCACATCTCTAGCAAGAAGCTCAAGGCAGATTCTAAGGATGGAAAAACGTGCCTACGAAGCCCGAGGTGCCTGCTGCAGCAACGTATTACGTACCGCGGGACGTCGCCTGGTGCGTGATGCTCGTCCATCTCTTCGCCTGTGTTCAGCAAGTGTTCAGACTCAAACCGCAGGAGTCCTCTGCGCCACAACCTCCCCAACCGGCTCCGCAAATAGTAATTTTGGGCGATCACTGGAAGGGTATATTCTCGGGTCCTCTCTCTGTGTATGATAACTAGCGCTGAATCACGCGTCCAATGGTCTTGTCCGTCTCATTCTTTCCTCCTGATCACATCCTCCCTGATTTAATGGCCGATTCTACCTCGACTTGGATGGCTTGGGGCTCACTCTTCCCCATTACGCCCCCGGCGCCGGGCGAGCTCCCCAGATAAACTGGCTACGCCTCTACGCAGTGCGCTCGAAACTCAAACGAATCTCCGGCGAAATTTCAGCTCAAGCTCGTTAAATCTTGATGCCCTTCTAGACATGCCTGAGTGTCCACCCCTGCACCCCTTGCCCAGTGCGACCTCATCCGATTCTCTGCCGTTGGCGGCGCCACTGCTTGCAGCACCGCTGATCGTCCCCGTCCTCCACCCCACGTTTCTGCGGACGCTGCTCTGTCCCGCGCTCCTCATTGGCGCTCATTCTCCTTCCACCCCTGCCAACCCCGATGTCTTGTCCAGACACATCCGAGTCATTCCCCTGAAGCGTCCGCCTTTTTGTCCGCCGACGCTTTCAGACTCCCCGCGGACTCCGTGGACCCGTGACCGTGCGTCACCTGCATGCAATTGACGCTCACGCCCTTCTCGGACCATTCCGAGTCGTTACCCTCGTGTTCCCACCTCACCAGATTCTGCCTCCACTTTGTACCTATACACCGATTCATCTCTCAATCGAGGCTACTGTCTGCGTGCGTTCTTAGCATGCAACAATACATAGATCTGTCACAGTGGGTTCGACTCCCGCGATCCACATGCGGCCGGTGCGATGAGGCAGTTTTATTCCGGAAGCTGTTGCACTCACAGGAAACAATCGCGCATGCCGTTCGATCAAGCGCACGTCGACGAATGAGTTTCCTTGCTGCCATGTGGAGGCTGCATACAGACTGCTGAACGCGTCCGAACCTCGAACCCCTACACTCAGAGTTGGCGTCGTCGGCCGGGGTTCGACTCCCACCTGACATTCACCAAGGTCCAATGGCACATTGTTCTTTCATCTGTGATCATGATTTGGCATTGACCATTGGGTGTGAGAAGTTGATGACGATCACTCGCTCTTTATCACTAACCACCACCACCCATGAGTCGCCACTCAGTGGACTCACACGCTCTCGTCCAACGCGGCCTAGACAACCTCAGACAGCAAAGCGACGAACAGGAAGCCCTCATTGCAACGCAAGCACGCCAGATTGCGAGCCTCAAACAGGAGCTCAAGGAGAAGGACGAGGAGTTGCGGCGGCAGAGAGCTCTCGTCGTGTCGGCTCAGAAAGCGAGGATCGAGTTGACTCGCTTTCTGGACGGTGCAGCCAAGGTGGCGGAGGAGGGTAGCAGGTGCGTGTCAGTGTACCCCCACCGTTAGCCACTGACTAAATCTCCCCTGATAGTAAGAAGCGCAAGGTCATTTTCACGGATGATTCAGAATCGGATGACGATGTTCCTGTGGAGCGCACCAGGTGCTTGTCACTCGTTGTCCCACTGTTGCCTGCTCATCGGGTCCATTGCCACAGCAAGAAACTCAAGTTATCGGCCTCGAACGATGGCAGAAACGCGCGGACTAAGGTCCCGATGACCGACGCAACGTACTACGTGCGGCAGGGCGCGGGGTGCGTAATACTCGTCGTCCATCCCTTCGTTTGTGCTCACACTCAGGCCGCAGCATACTATCTGCGATGATCACTGGAGGGTATACATCTTCTTGAGTCCTCTTTGTCTCTATGATAACTAGTGCCGAATCACGATGGTCTTTTCCTCAGTCTTCCCTTCCGATCACATCCTGCGCGACTTGACGGCCGCAGACCTCGGCAGACCTTACCCGATCTGGGTCTGCCGAGGGGACCGCGGAATGGTGAACTCACTTATGAATGGAGCACGCGCGATTCGACGGTTCAGAGGCTCGTGAGTTCAAGCTAAATGGTAAGGGCACCATTGCCAGCGTGCCGTATCTGTCGCTAACTCGTGGGATCTCGGATTGAACCCGTTCGACTCGGGCTCAATTCATGCATTCTTGCTTTCCCTTTTTGTCTGGTCATTCACCCGGCGAGTCGGGGCGAGTTCGTGTGGTTACTCACGTCTACGATTTTCTTGCGGACTTCGAACAAATTGTTCAGTTCTTATTCAATCCAGCGGGTCAATCGGCAAGGCCCAAAAATCGACTTTCGGCGATGCTGTCTAGACTCTAAGTACATTCATCCTCCGGTGTGGCAGTCTAATCTATGATCCCGAATCCTGACTAAAAATCAGTCAATTCTGAGCATCATCTGGTTGCATGTAAAAACTACACTCGTCTGCGTATCCTTCTTCTCCTTCATACCCTCCAAGAGTCCCGGGCCAATGGTGGCGTTCGTCAAACTGCCCTTCCGCGTTACCGTACGGCCCTGATGGAATCGGCGACGGAAGCGTCGTCTGAGGCCTATGATTAACGTCGAGCCTCGTCCCCGCGTCAGACACGCTCAGGTCAGGTAGGGTTTGTCCGTAATACCGTGGCAAGTGACCGGGAGGCGGAGGGCCCGTGTATGGCAAACCGTCGAGTTCGAGTGGGCTGCTTGGCTGCGGATTCAGGGATGTTCCACCAGTCAAAGGTGGAAGAGGCTGCCCGTAATACCTCGGTCTTGACCCTGCGGGCGGAGGACCGGTGTATGGAAGTGGTAATGTGGGCGCAGATGCAGATGCGTGGACATTATATTCGCAGTCGAGGTTCTTTTTCGCACAACGCTGACACGGATTGACGGGTGGCTGCTCTGATGTTATGCACTGTCTCCAGAGAATTGAGATTAGAACGCGTCAGTCAATACTGGGAGGCAATATCGTACCTTCACTTTGCGATGACGGCAATTGGAACAAGGAGTGATGCGCCGTCGCTTTCTGGGCACGGGTTGTAAGTTTTGCTGATCTACAGGCCAGGTACTGGAGTCAGACATCAGGGAAACTTTGCAGTGTTGAGATCCACAGGTTCATCTGGCACGTACTTATACTCCCCACCGCAGAATTACAAAGGCTTCGTCATTCGTAGGTCTCTTACCAGACTGTTTACAAAGCCGTTCAATTATAAACCGCGTTAATGCTGGCCCGGGATATCGTTGGTCTTCCCTTCCATCGTTTTCCGAGAACGTGGGAGTATCCGATCAACCCACAGCTCCACCCGAGGAAAATGATCCGGTACCATCAATGCCGTGGGACATCCACACCCGAGAATATCCGAACTGGAGTTACTTATCTGTATCCCTGCCGTGCTGGACTCAGGAGGATGCAATTGGGCGCCTTTGAATCTCCGAATTGTTTGCATTGCGTGTACTTATCTTGGAACTGCACAAGAGTGCCCTGCAGGGCCGGCCGCGGCGACTCGGAGAATGTGAAGGCGGACCATCCTTCAAAGCATGGGACACGCAAGAGGGGCATGTATGAAGCCGGGGACAGGCACGTTTCGATAACTCGTGGGCTCCGAGTCGGACTTGATGGATAGTGGGCTGGCGGTCTCAGCGTTCAGCCGGGGAAATCAAAATACACGGGGCCATGAATCGGAGGCGATATCGAAGAGTAGAAGTCCCCAAGTCGTGTTCAAGGAAAAGAGATGGTGGTCGAGAAAGAGGGTCACGCGTGACACGTGTCACAACATCACATAATGTTCTCAGAGCGGATAAGCGATATCATTGATTGAATCACTGTCCAATCAGCAACTGATAATCTGAGTCTGATTTCATGGACATTCCCTGGTTGTAGTCTCCTCCCATGCGTCTTTGCGGCGAGCCAGTGGGATACGGACATACTCATTGTATCCAGTTGCATGTTCGAAGATGCATTGCAACCAGAAGACCAATAAGTAATGTACAGTTGATGTACAGTACACAACACAGGTTCCCGAACGGCATACACCGGAAACCCGCAGTTTCGAGGGGGGATTTCCACCACTCAATCGTAGATGAAGCTCTCGATGTTGAACCTACAAGAGAATCACTTCAGATCCCTAGGCATGAAAGCATGATGGGACAGCCTACCCATTAGGACCATTCGCACACCCGGAGCCGCCCCCGAAGGTGGCAAACGGTCCATTGGTGCACTGATCGTGTCCTCCGCCCGACTGGAAGAATTCTACTACGCTGGGAACGCCGGAGAAGCTGATGGACTTGGCTGTCGCGCGGTTAGGGAGGCCGAAACAGTCGCCGGTAGGAAAGTCTGGTACGTCGGCGATGACGGTCCCGGTGCAATCTGCGCCCGCGAACCTGTGTGGAGCATAGTTAGCTAGTTGTAGGTCCAATTTTGTTCATTCTAATACCAGACAAAGCTGGCGCCGAGGACGGGGGAGGCGGCGATGAGGATGGCACCGGTGACGAGGGCGACGTTAAGCTGCATTCTTTGATGGTTGAGCAGCAAGTTAGACTAACAGATATCTGGGAGGAGAGAGACTGACCTGCTCAAGGGGATGAGGAACTGAGAGAAGCACTTTCCACTTGACTGTTATTTATGCAGCGGTCCAATCTGTTGCGAACATCAGCCTTAGCTGGATTTGGCCCAATCCCGGATACGACGCGGGAGTCAGAACAGGAATCGGCCGAGAAACTATGAGCTGTGGGGAACAAATTGAATGGGACATCGGGAAACGGACTACTCACAAAAGATGAGATGTCCGGCTGGGACAAAACAGCGAGTTCCAAATCAACCACGGGCGGCCGTTTGAATGAAGGTGCAGCCGCTGTCTAGATCACAGTCAAACATTAATTTAAATGACGGACTGCGACAAGTAGGTCGGTATATACACGGCGCGGTCCGTATAACGAGTAAGTATCAGCAAATGGCTTGCGGAATGAGTGAAAAAGGTAACGTCAATGTGAAGGTACGCTCAGGGACGCATGTGCACCATCTGTACAAAAGATCCTCATCAACGTGTGTACGATGTACAGAGAAATCAAAGGCGAGGAATAAACGTGCCTACCTCAAGCCTACCTTGTACCACATCTCGGGTTCTGCGTGAATAGTCATGAGACGGACAGCGTGATTAAATTTACTGTACGAGCTCCACTGTTTGGCAACATCTCAGCCGGGAACCCATGACCATCGCCCTACATATTATCCATGAAGAACGGCCGACGTAAGTGGTCTGGGGTGGTCTGGAGCTTTAAATAGTGACAAGATCCGTCGCCAAGAACAGCGAGGCACAAACACGGTAGGACCTCACTAGTGTTGCTTCGTTTCCCCAAGTCGCCCGCGATGCGCATGCGGGGCGTGGTCGTCCCACGAGGTCGGAGGCACCGAATAGAATGGACGGTGGACCGGAGGCAAGTGTGGGAAAGGAACACCGCAAGAGCAGCAGGTAGTACAACAGAGACTCGAGGCAATGGATTGTTGAAGCGCAAGGTGATTCAAGGCAACGCCGAGGGCAAGGCGAGACTGACGTGGTGTCAGGTGGCGCGAAGAGAGAGACAGATCATTGATAATTAATCGTTCTGTTCTGATTGATCCTGGCATCCCCCCTCCCGTTTTGTGTGCGTTCCTTACGAGTTCTCATGGAATTACATCGGTACAGCCCAGGTTGTTGTGGAAACTTCTGAGGATGCCTGGCCAAAGGCGAAATGCAGTATATCCGTGGCCAGATTGAAGTTCACGACTTATTTTTGGGGCAGCACCAAGGTCCGGAGATGTCGGTGCCGTCTATTAAATACGCTGATATCAGCTCATCCCTCGTCGCGGGATATTGGGCACGGAAACGACACCCGAGCCATTCAGTTTATCCTCTTGTTATTCAATCCGTCTAGTCTGTCGTTCTCTTCCGTGTTGGTTCAACTTGGTTGCGCCCGTCCTCACCGCGAGACATGAAAGGCAGCATTCAATTTTCCTTATGATACTTGTCAACTAGGTCATACGCAGCCAGCTGAAACATTCCTCGACACCGTCATCCCGCCTCACTGCGATATGTATAATGTAGCCATCTACATACAGTAAATACTTTGCCGCCCCGCTTTTGTTATAAGAGAGGGAGCGCCCCGCTTGTCATAAGAGGGAGCCAAGACTTCCCTACACCAATTCACAATGCTCTACAAATTCCTCAGTACCACCCTTGTCGCTCTTCTCGTCTTTGCAGCTGCGGCGTCTGCTCGAGTCGAATGTAAGCACCATTCATTGGTTCAATTTTTTTTGTTCCCGGCTAACGCGGCGCCTCGGTGCTGTATGTAGGTGGACGCGCGGATGTACGTGCCCATTTGCGCCCTTCTTCCTCAGGAGCATCATTTTAACTCGGCATCGCCGTGGCAGGACCCGCCGTGTAAGTTACATATCCAAATGTCCATCGGAGCTTTTCTGATCCAGCTGGATGTCCAGGCCCAGATCACCAGTTCTGCTGCATCCCCGGTCCGGTGCGCGCTTCCGGCCCCGCCCCAACGTGAGTAGTTGCTCTTGTGATGCCATCATAGGTTTTGATTGTTTGATCCTCGGCAGTGGATTTTGCACCGGTGGCGCATGCCCTCTGTGATGTTGCTGATGATGAGGCCACGATGGAGTTATGAGCCAATGCCGATTGCGTTTCCAGCGAATATAATGGGAACTCCTCAGCTTGCTTCCTCCCAGAGGCTTTTGTTGCAGAGCTAGCCAGGCTTTGACGCGAGATGACACCAGCATAAGAAATAGTGAAGATCTTGCTGCTTGCATGGCTTCGAAAGGGCCGTTGACCTCGAAGATGGTGCGAGTTTTCAAGCTTAACCCGAGGACAACCCGGGCACCGCTACCCTCGAGACTCGCACTGGAACTACAAGAGTTTGCAACCAAGATAAGGGACTGGGATAAGTAAGGTAAGGTTCGCGCGGGATCTCAGGGATAAATCGACGAATTTGGGCTACTTAGTATTGACATAAGACATAATTCTCATTGAACCTTCAGAGTCAGAGCCCTACAGCTTTCATCAGCGCGTCAAAGTTTGGCGTCCCGAGGCCCGTCACGGGATCCCATCCCGATGTCGCCGAAAACCCGCTGGATAGCGTTCAAACTTCTTTGGCAAGGTCGACCTGAAGGAAGTCAACTCACTTTGTGTTACATCCCGGATTATTTCCTTCACAAATCAGCGCAATGAACTGAAAACTCTTGAGATCCCACTTACCGGAAATGACATCTGTGAACGCAGCCCTTCCCTGCGCGCTGTACAAAAATGGATTGAGAAACCCAAGCACCGGTTTCCCAGCTGCGATCAACCGATCGTTGACGAGCGCGATTATACTGGCGAAAATTGGAGTCGCGCAGCTGGTGCCATCGACGAAGGTAACCTGCTCGTTATCTGTCAGTTCGTACATTGCACTGTAACGAGCAAGTTTGCCGCACATCGCCCTCTGAGTAAAGTGAGCAATGAGCCAATGAGCAGGACCATGTTGAATCGATGCACGAACCCAAAACGATCTCAATGTTATGCGACGCAGCCGACACGTCCGGGAATCCACGCCCACTCGTATTATACAGACCCTGGTACAGCGATCCGATGGAATCGACATATTTGGTGACGTCAGTGGCCTGGTAACTCGGTGTCGGGAAATAGTTGGAGAATCCGCCGCTGGAGAAGAGCGAGGCGGCGTGGGGCGGGACGTTGGTGGTGCCGCCGACGGAGGTGACACTGTCGTGCAAGTGGCATAGCTGTAGAATGACACCGAACAGAGAGATATTGAACGCACAAGGGACACCCACCCGGCGCTGATGGGACGAATTGAGTACAGGTCGTGGGTTGGACGCCGCCCACGCCGCCTTTGATTGCGTTATCAATAAAATATTTCGTATTTGCAACCACACGCACCATCTCCCGAGGCAAACATGGCCGATATACCTGCTGCACCGAGCTGCATATAAGCATTGCACATCGCCCTACAGGATCAAAGTCAATACGGGGCTCAGGTTCCCAATGCAGAACACTCACACAGCAAGCGACACGGGTAAATCCTGCTCGTTGAATCCATAACTAGTCGAGAGAACAGTAGGCCGCTTTCCAACGGGCATCGCCAGGATGGTGTTTACGATATCCTGAGAACCATCAGGTCTAACATTCAATGCAAGTGGTAGGACGCACGATGAATCCCGCAATTCCATCCTGCGTGTTATTCCCCACCGAGATGAAGGTAACGGGAACGCCCGAGGCGACTCCCACGGTGTATTGGATATCCAGATTGGCTGTACCAGAAGGAAGGATGAGCCACGATGAAATGTCATACACATATGATGGATGGACCTTCGTCTCCCGCTAGGCTGCGGCATTGAAATTAGCGGGGTATTCCCTGGAAAGGGATGACGCACAGTATACTCTGGTCATTTGTCCCTCCATCGAGTGTTATCACACTAAATGTTGACCCATTCAAGTCGGGTCGGGTATTAGTCAGGAATCTCTGAAATGGCGGCGTGCTCGGTCTTTAGATTTAAACGAAGATAGGTGTTCGACGCACCGTCAGATCAGCCTCGTTGGCATATTGCTGGCCAACTATTAAATGAACGAAGAAGAACGGAAACAAATTCAAACCTCGACATATCCCGCCACCCCAAGAATGTTGGACGATGAATGATTCGCCTTATCGCTAGGGATTCCAAAAACATCTTGGAGGCAGCCCTACGGGAACGAATGAATGAGTTTGAACGGCAAAAGAAATCGAGACACCCACCGGATTGGTGTCAAACGCGCACGACGCAGGTATCGTGACGCTAGTAGCTGCACGTGCCGGCGGAGGCACGAAGGCCGTGGTGGGGTGGACATATCGAATATGCGACACCATCTCAGCGGGGATGGCGTACGAAAGTGTGCGTACCATCCGAGTACCACTGGCCTCGTGCACGAAAGCCTGAAAGTCAGCCCCCAGCAGTACGTTCGCTTGACGAGCCGGGACTGTAATTTGCAGGACATCGTTGAAGGGGGAGCTGCTCAGGGGTACCGGGGTGATGCCACGGGAGGTAAGCCAGGTAGTGACGACCGAGAGGGTTTCCGCTGGTGGGTTCACGAATTCTGCTATCTGCAGGGAGGATCAGTCAAATACAATTTTCATGAGAGAATTGAACTCACCTCCTTGGTGGAAAGATGCTCTCCATACAGCGAATGGGTCGGGTCTGAGACAGCGTATGTCCTCTCCTGCAGCCCCTCTATGTTTGAGTGAGAGAGTGCGATGCGGAGCGTGAGCTCTTCGTCGGGGGAGATGCCACCAGTACCGGCACCCAGGTGAGCAAATTCGGGCGGGGTGGTAGACACCCTCTCGAGCACCACCATTGTGTCGGTATCGACGTTCCCTGCGAGGGATGCTTTCGCGCAGGAAAGTACAAGCACAAGAACAACGCAGGTCAGAAGCATTCTTGACGAGACTGAAGCAAATGTGAAGATTCCAGACCCCGTATTTATGCGACAAGGAGGCAGCATTGTCGTACGTGGGATGAAGTAGATGTATTCGTGGAATTAGAGAGTATTTGGGTGTCACGGGGGCCCGCGATTTTGCTTATCCCCGCAGATTTTCGCAGCGAAGCACAGGACCTCACCAATCCGTGCGCACCACGAATTACAAGGACCCTGGATGTAATGCTTCCCCAGAATTGCTTGGCAGACGGCGACGGATTGCTGGGACAGAGACCGAGATCGAGACACAAGAGGCGGACAAGCATGGGAAGAGGAGTGCAGTTCCACGAGGTTGCCAGCTTTTGAGCATGATGGTGGTTGCGGAAAGAAACGGGAAGTCGGCTATCAACCATCACAACTGAAACAGTCAATCGTGTGTATCCCTCGCCTTGGTAATTGGCTGGCTGAAGCGCTGGCAATGCAAGTAGTTGTATAAAATGAAGAGTGAATTTAGGGGCAATTACTCCTGCTCGAATCTGAGCACACGAAGTCCAGCGCCTACAGTGACCAGTCAAAGTCGTCAGTGGCCCGTTCGATTCCGGCCTGGTTGATAGGGAAGTCGTGGCGCATTTTTACTACCTGAGGAAATCCAGTCATATCAAAAAGGAACTGCTTCAAATCAACCCGCGAAGTAGACTCAAAAGCCAAGCCGCTTCCCTCTCATCTGGCCACATGCACCTGCTTTTATGGGCCATTGCTAGCGCATGGCAATCCGAGTCTGGGGGTGTGGACACCGGAAGGGAAGGCCCGAGATATTGTAGCCGCGAGAAGAGTGCATTCCAATGAGGCAATCAAGTCCAAGGGGCAATAATCAATTTCGAATGACGAGAACACAATGCACACGAAGACAGAGAAATTTGAGAGTCCGGCAGCACATTGATGGAGAGATCTTAGCAAGTTCAGGAATACAGTGAGTCGGAGTCAGCCAGTCTCCAGATTGGAAAAGCCAAGGGAAAGCGCAAACTCGTTGCCCGGAGAGTCACAGAAACGGACATTGGGAATCGGGAATCGGATGTGTGGTGGTCTGAAGCAAGAGGCGCGCAGCCGCTGTCAACGCGACGAGTCATCCGCCACAGCTCTACGTATACTTGGAGCGGAGGTGGGAGCCTGCTCCTTCTAGCGGCTTCGCTCCTCTCTGTCTGCGCGGTCAAACCGTCGGTGCAACCCCTCATCACCCAGCGTCTCAACCGCCTCGATCCCCTCAACGGCAAGACACTTGTGATTTCAAAACGCCAAACGACTACTACATTTCCCTCATTCAACTTCACGCAACCGTTGGATCATTTCACTTCTCGCAGCTACGAACGTCGGCAAACTTGTGCATGCTTACCTTTGGCTTTATTCCGTCCTTTCCCCGTGGTTTTCTGTACGAACTGTTCTTGTTCTCCATACTACATCCACTGGTGCTACTCTGCCTCGTCATTGCGGTGCTCAACCTTGTTGTTGCTGTGCACAATCAGCAGCTCCGGCAGACTGGGCAAGCAAAACGAGCTCATTTCACCCCCTATTACGCCGAAGATACTAAGCATGTCTCCCAGCATTATGTCCGAGTTGTTGGACGTCCCATATTCGTCCAAGATCTGCTAGTATTCCGGGTATGTTTAAACCCTTCTTCTTCGATGCAGGCAAGATTCACATTCGAACCGGTGCCGTGCATCATTACTGAGAATGGGTTGGCGGATCATACTCTGGAGCCACCCACGACTCAGGCGATACATACGCAGGTGGAGTTTGTCCAGTGGTTGGCGGAATTCAAGCGCGGAAATTGAGCTGGTAGTCCGTATGTTGCGCATTTGATACTACTTACATATTCCAACGGGGCCAAAAATAATAATAAGAATGTGTTCTTCTACGTATGTGCCCATCTGGCATCCCCGAATCGAACAGGGACCACATCAATTCATCTATCAGCCAATGGGTACATACTACGAACCTGCCTGCTTCTCACACCGAGTGCTTTGATTGATGGACAAGGTGGCTTGTCCTGCCACACCACCAATAACAACTGGGGTTATTATGATATTATCAGACGGGCGGCACCGGCGAATCAATTAATATTGTTGATTAATTAAAGTGGCGGTGTACCCCTCTTTATTCCTCACCACCATCTGCACGATGACCCTCTGTTTGTACTGAACTGTCTCGCATCCGTGCTCTTATCACCATTTACCTTCTTCAGTGGATTTTCGGGTAATACCCTGACTCTCGGCGACCTAGATAACGACCCTGATCGTCCTCGATGAATGGCAAGGAGCTCTTCTCTCTCCCCATGCCTGTTTCCGCCCGAGCTCTGGTCGACATCCTGGGTTATTGTATCTCTTCGCCAGATCCGCCCCCTCTGCCTCATCAATCGCTTTCTGAATCTGTGCATCCCGATACTCTTCGCTCCTCAGGACGCTGCCGCTGACGTGGCCGTGATCGCAGGCATCGACTGGCGGACGCATGCACCGACCGAAACCATGCGCGCAAGCAGTACGTGCGTATTCCGTCTTGCTCAATCTTCCGATCTCTTGTCGGGGAATCGAGCTCCGCTTGCTCAGACTTGACTCGACTGCGATACTAATACCGCTGGATTAGGGAGATACATGTATCATTCCTTCAATAACCCGGCTCAGCTTGGCTCTTGCTCTTGCTCCTTGGGTGTTCCTTCATTTGAGGTCGTGCTCGAATCTGAGCACACACACGAAGTCCAGCGCCTAGGCCCTACAGTCAAACTACAGTTGTCAGTGGCCCGTTCGATTCCGGTCTGGTTCATAGAGAACTCGTGCCGCATTTTTACTACCTGAGGAAATCCAATCATATCAAAAAGGGGCTGCTTCAATCAACCTGCGAAGTAGACTCAAAAGCCAAGCCGAAGCAAGCCGGCATCAATCACTACGCTTGTTCCTGTTGTGACTCGGATCATTACACGTCTCTTCTCTTCCCACCACACCCACTCGAGTACTCATGGCCGACGACGGTCCCACCGCTTCTCTCGACGACTCCCAGCGCGCCTACGTCGCGGATCTCATCCGTGCACATTACGTCGTTCCACCTGACCGACTCATCCCTCTTCTCTCGTCCCTCTCGTCCGAGCTTGCCCAGTCCGACACGCAGATTTCGGCTCTTCGAGAGCGCCTAGACTCAGCCCTCTCACACAGAGCCAAACTCCAGCGCCTCTACGACGGATGCCACGCTGTGTCCGCACCCGTGCGTCGGCTACCAGCCGAAATTCTGGGGGAATCTTCGGCTGGTACATCGACGACGCGGACCATTGTACTCTAGACTCATGTCGGTTTCGTCTAGCCTGGATATGTGCGCGATGGCGTACTATTGTGTTGGAGACGGCGGCGTTGTGGAGCAAGATCTACGTCAACCTCGCAGACAGCTCCGGAACCATCCCGAGGCTTGGATCTGCCCTTGATTATGGACGCAATGGGCCCCTCGCCCTTGTCGTGCACGCCGACTCTAGACCGCCCAGCTCCTCTGTAGTCAATCTCCTCGCCAACCATTCGCCCCGATGGAGACACTTGGCGTATTACGGCCCTACTCTGCATCTTGAGCAGTTTGCAGGCGTGACGGGAAACTTGCCCATTCTGGAGAAACTGACACTCCACGACTGGGGCTTCGACTCTGACGCTGATGTGTCGGTCTTGCAGACCGCTCCATGCTTGAGAAGCATCACGACGCGGGTAGGTTCCCGCGTCTCATTGCCGCCGCTGGAGCAGCTGGCTTTCCTCAAACTTGACACTGTCGATTGGAGCGGCCTCGCCATGGAGTTGCCGCGTGCCACAGCGCTGTCCGAGGACAGTTGCTTTGATCTTCAATTCTATCTGGACGACCTGGGTCTAAGCGGGACGGTGCATCTCAACCTCAGCCCGACGACCCTGCGAGTCTCTCGGCTCAGGTTGGAGGTTGATGGGGAATTCCGCCGAAATCATTGCCAACAGGCATTCAGCCAGATCTTCGACAGTCTCACTTTACCGAATCTTCGGGCGTTAGAGCTGTCCTCTACCGAATTCATCCGCTTCCCCCTCATCTGGCCACACGCACGTGCAATTACACTCTTCAATCGCTCCGCGTTGTCGACGCATCCCCGCGTCCTCAACATCGCGGATGTCAATATATCGGAGGCGCAGTTGCGTGAATGCCTCGCCGCACTGCCATACCTGGAGCAGCTGGCGATCGCAGACCACATTCGCGTCCGCGGGCGGGGATCTAACGTAATTCTCGTAACGGACTCGCTGCTCCGCGCACTGGCTTGCCCGGGACCCAATCCATCCTCACAATCTTCTTCGGGCGAAGTACTCGTCCCCAGCCTCGACACCTTTCGCATTCGCTCCCGGATGCAATTCCGTACCAACGTTTACATCGAGTTCCTCCTGTCACGAACGCCGGCTTGCGAGGGGAAGCCATTTACGGTTGAGATCGAGCGGCATCCCGAGGACCCCGACGCGCGTATGGATGCTGTCTTGTACGCGGAATTGCGCCGGTTGCAGGCGGAGAAGCGAGTAGTACTCGACGGAGTGTCTGTGCCGGCTGTTTGAAGTTGGAAAGGTGCGTGTGTTCATCAGTCGGCAGGCTAGTAATTGACTGTTCTACAGACTCGCAGTAACCCCATGCCATTGCCTTTTTCCCTCCGTTGTTGAGGTACTTGTAAATGTTAATTTGAGCCCTTCGTGCTCCTCCGGGCTGCAATACCGAACGTCTGAATTGGATATCCCCGCATCCCCGCTTCTAATACGTGAGCATATGGGTGCGACTACCAGATGCTTGTTCGCCCTCATGGCGCCCCAATGCTTCTCGTCAATTCTCTGACGGGACGATGAGTCATCCGCCACAGCTCGACGTATACTTATAGCGGAGGCGGGACACCGCAGAATGGCGACCTTACCATGAATCTTCCCAGCCTGCTCCTTCTAGCGGCTTCACTCCTCTCTGTCTCCGCCTTCAAACCGTCGGTGCAAACCCTCGTCGACCAACGTCTCGCGCGCCTGGATCGCCTCAACGGCAAGACATCTGTGGTTTCAAAGCGCCAAACGACTACTACCTTCCCCGCGTTCAACTTCACGCAACCGTTGGATCATTTCACGCAGACGGGTTTTACTTGGAACCAGCGGTACTTTGTCAACTCGCGGCATTATAAACCTGGGGGACCTGTTATCGTTTTGGATGGTGGGGAAACCAGTGTGACGGATCGGTTGCCGTATTTGGACACTGGGATCGTGGATATCCTGGCCAGTGCTACGAATGGGCTCGGGGTGATTTTGGAGCATCGGTACTATGGTGCGTTCGATTCGGCTTTTTGTATCGGGACCTCGGTGTTGATTCGCGAAGGGATATCCGTCCCGGTGGACAATTTCACGACTGATTCGCTGCGCTGGCTCAACAACGAACAAGCCGCGGCTGATTCTGCCAACTTCATGCAGAATGTTCAATTCAGCGGGATCGACGCGGACCTCAGTGCACCGAGCACGCCGTGGATTTACTATGGCGTGCGTATCTTCTTTTCTAGCCCGAAACTTTCCATCTGAATGTTGGCAGGGCTCCTACGCAGGGGCACGCTCCGCACACATGAAGGTCCTTTACCCCGACATCGTGCATGGGGCAATCGCCTCGAGCGGCGTCGTCGAGGCGACTATTAACAACTGGGGTTATTATGATATTATCAGACGGGCGGCACCGGCGAATTGCAGCGCGCAGTTCATTACCGCTGTGAAGGAGGTGGACGCGCTTCTGTCGGACCCGACGACAAATGAGAAAGTCAAAAGCTTCTTTGGGATGCCGGGCCTGACGCTGGACGCTGATTTGACGAGTTTCTTTGCCGTGAGTGGTCCGATAATTGAAAGGACTTATGAGTTTTAATCGTTGAATGTAGGGCCTCCTCGGCGCGTGGCAAGACAAGAACTGGGACCCGGCGGTGAACATTGATGACTTTGCCAACACTTGCGATGCGATGGGGAATCCGAGCGCTGCGAAGATTCAGACGTTCCAGGGACTCACTGTGAGCAATGCAACCTGGAACCTCGCCACTATCATCAACCAAGTGAGTTCTTATGAACCTCGAGACGATTCCTCCAATTGAAACATTGTCAGACTTCGAGCACGTGTCCCGCGACGTCTACATCTGACGAGGTGGGCATTCTAGGTGCTTCAATTCGATGCATCATTAATCCCCTCCTAGTGTTTTGGAACGATTGATGATAGCGAATTCCAACAGACGGATCTCTCTCAGACTTGGCGACTCTGGCAATTTCAAGTCTGCACCCAGTGGGGTTTCTTCGACGTACGCTATCCAACCCGTTTTCGTTCTCCTGGCCCAGACTCATTAAACTGCAGTCACACCCTCCGAACTCGTCAATCCCCAGCATTGTGTCCCAGTTCGTGGACGTCCCATATTCGTCCAAGATCTGCCAGCAAGCCTATCCACCAGGGCAGTTCTTCCAAGTTCCTGCACTCCCTAATATCGAAGACGTGAATCAAATCGGCGGGTTCAGTATTGCACACGATAGACTGGCAATTATCGACGGACAGGTCGATCCCTGGGGGTTCGACTGCGCCCATAGCTTCATCAGCCCCAACGCCTCGAGGCCGGACACGGCGCTCAGGCCGTTTAAATTGATTCCGGGTATGTTTAAATCCTTCTTCTTTGATGCAGGAAAGATTCACTTTCAAACAGGTGCCGTGCATCATTACGATGAGAATGGGTTGGCGGATCATACTCTGGAGCCGCCCGCGATTCAGGCGATACATATGCAGGAGGTGGAGTTTGTCCAGGGGTGGTTGGCGGATTTCAAGCGCGGGAATTGAGTTGGTACCCCGTATGTTGCGCACTGTGAATCGTTACATTTGCCACTACTTATTCCACTAAGAAAAAATATTTGTTTCCTTATCTGTCCGCACAACTGGCGAACCCCGAATCGAACAAGGACCAGTGAGATAAATGGATTTATAAGCCAGTGGGTATGGATTGTGCTGTTGAAACAGTTAACACCAAGTGCATTTATAGACAAAAGGCTTTCTTGCAACTTATAATGGCCAGCCCCCGAATCGAACGAGGTCTCGGTCCTCTCCGTTTATAAATGCTTGACCGACATGAAAATTGTCCGTCGGGAGGTCCTACACATGTACACCTTCCATGCATGCCGGAGTATCCGCTATCAGAGTGAAAACTGTTTGAAGTTGTGTCTTGTGATGGTTCGGATCAACTGTTGATTGATTCAATATGACAGGTGGCGGTGTACCCCTCTTGATTACTGACCACCACGGTGGCACGACTCTGTTTCCACTGGACTGTCGCCATCTACCTTCCTCGGCGGATTCTCGGGTATTACCTCACTCATCTCGGCGACCTAGATAACGACCCTGATCGTCCTCGATGAATGGCAAGGAACTCTTCTTTCTCCCCATGCCTACCCTCAACTCTTCCGCCCGAGCTCTGGTCGGCATCCTGGGTTATCGTATCTCCTCGCCAGATCTGGCCCTCTACCTCATCAGCCGCTTTCTGAATCTGTGCATCCCGATACTCTTCGCTCATCAGGGCGCTGACGTAGCCGTGATCGCAGGCATCGACTGGATCGGACGCACGCACCGACCGAACCATGCGCGCGTGCAGTACGTGCGTATGCCGTCTTGCTCAAGCTTCCGATCTCTTGTCGGGGAATCGAGTTCCGCTTGCTCAGACTTGACTCACTGCGATACCAATACCGCTGGATTAGGGAGATACATGTATCATTCCTTCAATAACCCGGCTCAGCTTGGCTCTTGCTCTTGCTCCTTGGGCGTTCCTTCATTTTGAGGTTGTCATGGTCACGGGCTTTCGACGTAGATGGTGTGATCCAATTATAATCGATAGCACATAGGTGTCGATGACCAGGGCGGCCGCTCCTTCCTATGGCCCCCGAATTCCATACTACGCGACATCCTGGAGCCGAAAAAAGAAGAAAAGAAGCGGACGCTGGGAGTCGAAACGGGGTCTTACTGCAGACCGGTGATCGCGGTCCATCGACCCGCCGCACTGACACGGAGTCGCCCACTCTTATTGCGCCAACGCAGCACAAGTGGCTGTAGAACTCATAGGTACGTTATATTTATCTGAACCGAAATCTATGTCTAATCAACTTGAAGAAGAAACAGCCGTTTAACCGGTCCACGACTATGTACTCAATTCAGCCCACACAGCATCTTGAATCCGGGATATCTGGTACTCTGTGGGGAGAAGGCTCGTCAGGAACTCTTGCTAGTGTCGATCACTACTGAGAAGCGGGCACGTTCCGACAAACACCGCCATGGCAGACACAGCACGAGCCAGCGACGAAGCAAGAGCCGCACTCTCTTGCGGCGAGAATCTTACTGTCTCGGATCTCATCCATGACGCCTGGCACGCAATCATCCACCGGTCTAGTTCACGGAACAGGTGAGCAATCAGCAATACGCAGACCGCGGACTCACCCCCATAACTGGATTGATATACGCTACCGTTCCCTGCTTCGGCGCAGTTCTCGGCGACGATATTGAGTATGGCCCTCGCTGACGAAATGCGTGTTCCTTTGGGAATCCATCACGGCGTGAACTGCTTCGATGCTGTGTAGCTGGACCGTCGCCGCGCTGCCCGATGCTGTGTGCCACGATCAAGGCGCGCGTCATCGCCGGCGTTGGGTTGGGGATCGTCCCGGGCGGACCGAGTGCTGTGCGGACGGACTCGATTTGTGGCGTTCGAGGGCCGTTAGAAGGATGCTTGGAAGGCTGAGACTTGGGGGCGCGGGGGCATGGCTGAATAGTATGGTGAGTTTATTTGCGTATTGGCAGGAAAGCAAACTTACAGGAATGCCAACTCCGTGCGAGCTGTTCGGCCTGTTGCCAGAGAATAGATCCCCTCGCTAGCCCCGTGAGGGTTGACATTCTGTGGTTCTCCGGCGCCCCGGTCAGGAACGTTTGAACAGTCTGGCTGTACCGCGCACTCGGGTGCATCTTTCCCTACTCACTTCATATCAATAAAGCACCTCTCGAGCTCATCACACGCACCTGCTCATAATCCTGCAGCTCAAGCGGCCACGGAGTATCGAATGACGTCGATTGGAGGTCTCGCGCAGGCTCTTGCTTCAGCGCCGCAGCCCACAGATTATCAAGAATCGTGGTCATCCAACAAGCGTGGATTCGCTCCCCCTCCTCCACAGCGTCTCTCGGCGGCGGAAGTTGCCCCACCGAAGGCGCATGCACATTCGCAGAACGAATCAAATGGAGAGACGAGCTCAACGCAAGCGCAGCTGCCGATGCCGTATGGTACTTGCCCTCTACAAATCTCCCAGAGGAGAAAAAGTAGAACGCGAGAAGTATCTCGGCTTGGAGAGTGTACAGCGCCTTGTGAGGGTGCGCGCTGGATAGGTCTGTGGATGCTAGACTGATCGTGCGTGCCAGGCAACTTTGCTCGTGGATCTGCAGCGACGGCGGGGAGAACCGCAGTCCCCAGAGACAGGTGGAGAATAACAGAGCTGGTGTGGGCCGCTTGTCGTGGCCCAGCGGGTACTGTTTCACGGCTGAGCGGCGGAAACTCGGGACGTGGATGAAGAATCCAAAGTCGCTGGCGTACGGGAGGAAACGGTCGAGTCTGCATGGGTAAGTGCATAGTCTGGACGATTCATGGGCAGACTCACAGTGTTTGCACCATATCCATAGGAGGTTCGCTGTTCTTTCGGAAGATATCATTTTCTGGTCACTCGTTAATTTCGGTTGGTGTGCAATGAGTGTCACCGACCGGGAGGAATAAAGTGGCGCCCCTCGGGAGGAAGATGACCCGAATCCCGGAGTGTAAGGCCTGTGCAACGGAACCGTGCTAGGCGGCGGCGCCTCTGCGGGGTGCTCCAACTCATATATGCGCTGTTCAACACGCGCAATGTTCTCCTGGAGAATTTGAACCCGAGACTGAGTGTATTCCCCGACATATTCGCAGTCGTCTGGACGGTTGCCGCGTTGACATTGGCCGCATACTGGGCGGACGCCGTCGCATCTCTGTAAATTGGTGAGTGACTAATTGGCTGAGGCCCAATATTCTCACCATCTTCCTTCTTCGACAGTTATAACACGCTTGACCGCGATGCAGATTTTTCTGAGCTGAATTGTTCGACATTGGGGTTGACTTGAGAATATTGCAGTCAGTGCGCCCCCCGGCTTGCTTTAATACGTCTAGAATTCAGAGTCGGGGGCTGTTTTCTTCCTGTAGCGGCCGATCAACACCGTGCTAGTTCTCCTGAAAGTGACGCGGGGTCGATACCGCTAT
>JARKIF010000361.1:0-24965 GCA_029378245.1 Roridomyces roridus | reverse complement strand
AGATAGTCAACACAAAGTTGCCACTGATGATTTCATGCTTGTACTCTGGCTCATCCACCATCGACTTGAGTGCTTGCATGCGATTAAAGTTCGGGTCGACTGAATTAGCGGCCCAAGCTGTATATCATGCATAATCATCAGTGCCATTCTCTCCGCCTGAGATGATCGGAAAACACGCACCTCTATCCCAGATACACTGCTGGAGGTCGCTCGTAAACGTGCTGATAGCAAATAAGACGATATATCAGCGCCTCTTTCCTGGAGTCAACCAAAGTGGCGATGTAATATAGTTGGCACAGGATTGATAGGCCTCCCCCGGCTGCGGAGAGAAGATCGCGGTAATGGTACCAGACCATTGTGTAGGTGAGTTCGTCTTCTTTCTTCTCGCATTCTGAAAGAAGGTAAGAATGGGTGAAGTTGACGGTGTGTGCGGATAAATACCTTGAAGCGTGCTCTTCTCTGCCTTGCATTTCCAATCAAACGACATGGCCTCGAAATGTTGTATAATGCGGTTCTGCACAACCATGTCCGCGTGTCGGCTACGTCAATCTAGTTGAGCGGACCAAACGTAAAACGGAGAGCGGGCAAACACACCTCCAACAGTTGATTAACGTTACCAACACGGAAAATGAAATCCGAGTCAACAGCGCCACGCCCAATGCCACCGCGTCGAGTTGCCCGCGAGTCAACCCGGCCTCAAGCTAGACGGATGTCACTACACGTGTAGAAGGAACGACACGGACCCACCATGAATAGAATGCGATTGAGGAGGTGCCACATCACGACTGGTGCCACCCGACTGAACATGGCTTCCAGACAAAGTAAGGGAAAGAGGACGGGTGCCAGGTTGAAGATGTCAAGAGTGAGTTTCCTGATAGTCGGAAATGCGTTCCTCAGCCCTCGCAGTGGGCCAATGAGGGTGAAGAATGCAGAGCTGGGTTTCATGGAAGTCATCTCGAAGACGCCGAGACGCACGACTTCGAGTGATGGGTCCAGAGGGGGTCGGGATGCAAGTCGCCTCTGGCTTTCTCGGTAGGTTTGGAATGAGTGGTTTGGGACATGGTGGGGTGTTCAAGAGAGTGGTTTGTTGTGCTTGGACCGCTGGTTGTTGTACTTGGGCCGTTTGTGGGCGCCCTGTCACAAAACAATGGCGGGGGACAACCCGTTTGTTTTGTGCGCCAGATATACAATACATCCATGCTCGAATCACAACTGAGAGGAGGCAAGCCGCCTGGAGCCTTTGGAGACGTCAGCTGTTTCCAAAACGAGTCAGTTAAAGTGACCAGGTGTCACCCACATGGACGACATAATTTGGAGGCGGTCCTGAGCTTGAGTATGTGAGGATGTCCATATGTTGGCGCAAAGGAATAGCTTACCAGTCGAGTTGGATGGGAGGTTTGGCTTCAAAACAACAGCCTCCCATGTGTATCCACTTTTGAAGACTTTCGGAGGGATCGTAGCTGCGACGACCGATCCACTCCCGGAGTTCCTTGCCAATGGTTTCATGCCGGTGTTTTTGTGGGAACATTACAACGTTTGAATGTTGACGCATGTTGAGGCAGTGGAACGCAGTCACGAGGGGCGGTGTGACGGCGGCGCCAATAACCACACATTGTTGATGGCGGGTTACAACCTCTGTCATAAGGTGGGTCAGGTCGAAGGAGCTGCAGGTAATACCCTTGCAAGCGGTGTGGTAGTTTTTTTACGTGCGATAAACACTGCGTCGTGGATCCCGGGACGCCAACTTCATTTCATTCTTAGCGAGATGCAATACCGCCGGAGTTCGGGAGTAGAAACAATCACCTCGGGAAATTCTGGGACCGCAGTTGCATTACAAGGAGAACGGAATGCTGGAGTCACTTAGCGCTCAGCGGTTCGCGCCTTAAGGATAAAGTACCACCGCCCTGACAGGCCCGACGGAAAGCGACGGAAGTAATGGTGGGCCGCGGGCCCGGGGCGGCTGCTTCAAGTACCGAAGACAGTCGAATTGCTGTAAAAGAGGCGCAGGACACAGAGTAATCAACTCGAGTCAGCCCGAGGTCGTCCCCGGTAGTAAATCTTCCGGGTTCTTCTAGATTTTGTTCTTCCGACCCACCGGGACGAGATAGGTTGGTCCAGCCGGTGCCAAATATAAAGAAGGGCTAGTTGAAGTTCGCCGAGCAGCATCCAGCAGCATCATTGGAGGTGAAAGTTGGGTGAAAGGCAAGTGAAATGAAACAGAAGTCGCATCAATTGATGCATCACGG
Source organism: Roridomyces roridus (assembly GCA_029378245.1). Classification (NCBI taxonomy): domain Eukaryota; kingdom Fungi; phylum Basidiomycota; class Agaricomycetes; order Agaricales; family Mycenaceae; genus Roridomyces; species Roridomyces roridus. The sequence continues at coordinate 22,719 of JARKIF010000361.1, read as the reverse complement.
TGCCTTCTGATCCTTTACCACCAACTCGATCGAACTCATCATTTGGTATAAAGCCGTACATTGTACATGTCCAACAGGTCGTTTCTTCTTCAGTTCCAGGAACGCAAACCCGCTTGGAATCCTCGGGCCAAAGCATGCGAAAGCAGACCGGAATACAGCCCAGTGCTCGGGAACCATTATACACGGACCCATTCTACATTCCGCGTCGAGATGCGGAGAAAAAATGGATCGATCCTGCTGTATATATCCTCAGGCGCCCCATCGTCTTCTGCGTGGTCTTCTCTCTCCTTGACTGAGGTCTGAGGCTGTCGGAGCATGCAATCTATCCGCACCGGTGCTGGCATCGGCCTACTCGGAGTCGATTGACGCTGGCTTACCCACAGAGCGGCCAGGCCACAGCTGTTACATCCCATCGTTCTAATTGGCGTCCGTTAGGGACCCTCAACGAGACTGCCGCGGTTGTCAAGAATCAATTCTATCCTAGGTTGAACGCTCATCTACCTGCCACCCTTTTACACCATCAGGCCAAACCCGCTGGCCACTGGAGTCGGTTTATATCCATTTGCTTTCTATGATGCAATGATTTCCGCAGCTGGGCAGCCTGGGCTCGGCCGCCTTGCAATTGCTCTTGTCGACTGGGTCCGCGGAAATGCTGTCTGCAGATGGCACAGTTGCCCCCACCAACAGGATCCCGGATGTACGTTGTCATTTGCATGTGGTGTTTCCCTCGCTGCCACTGTCACGGGCCGTCGTTCGTTAATTGTACATATCATCGCTCCTCGATACGACGATACCAGTGTCCGATGCGTGTCATCGCCGAGCCAACGAGACGCAGAGCGGGACAGATTTTCGAACAATTCCCCTGTTACGAGCGTCACCGTGATGTCGACCTCCCACTCTCGTTGTGTAGCCCCAAAAATCCTACCGGGGGTCCGAGTTCCAAGTCGGACTTTGAAATCGGTTTGTTCCGCCGAACATCCGAAACCCGCAACGATCGCACAGTGATGTGCAATTTCATTAGCCAACCGGTTGGCAGCCGTTGGGCAACCCGTACCTGGTTACCGCAGGGCCGGAGCCAATTTTCGTTCCCATCCTTCTCTGGGTCGGACTACCATGCACATTTCGCCAGCCGAGTTGGCGAACACTGTCGGGCATGTCGTAGAAGGAAGATCTTTCGCGCTGGCGTCTTTAATCGTGATACTCTGGGAGTACCTAATTACTGCGAGTCTTTTTTCTTGTCCGTTACGGGTTTTTCATTTACTTACGACAACCATATCGTTAGCTCGATGCCGAGGTGCAACACTTTTGGAGCGGTCCCTGGTCGATTTCGAGGGTTCTGTTCTTTTGCGTACGCAGCTGCTTTCGTCGCGCTCATGCTGAGTCTGACCATTATCTAGAACCGATATTTTACCCCGGGGCTTTTGATGTGCGCGTTGGCCTCGTCTCGAAATCGGCGGCGCTAATGCCTTCTTAGTTTTCGCCTCTTGGTGGATTTCATGCCGGGGCTTTTCCCTTCAGAGGTGCGTTGCTGGTCCATGCGATTCTGCAGGCTCTCTCACCGATTCCCTAGTTGTAAGAAAGGTAGCTTTATGCATTAGATCTCTCTGACCACCCATTAGCTGTGACTGGGCATTGCGGATAAACTTCCCTCTGAACATGGCCGCGCTTGCTTTCATTCAAGGTGCGTCACCCATCAAGTGCTCTATCCATCTTGACCAAGCACAGGAATCCTCGTCCTCCGACTGTGGTACCTCTTCCAAGCAAAACGCGCAGCCCATACGCCCTCCTCGCCGTCTACATCCTCTGCACGGCCGGTTCAGCCACCCTCTTAATCCTCATGTTCCCACAAATTCACTCCTCCTTGGTCGACATGCCCATGAAGGGTCTTTCGTTCTGCACAGACGTCCCACCGTCCTCCTTCTTCCTCGTCTTCGTCCCTTCATCGTGCTACACGGCATCCTATCGCTGTTTATGGTCATCAGGATCATCCACAACGTGCGGACGCTCAAGCACATACCCTCCACAAGCGGTTCCTTCGGGACGGAGGGTTTTTGTACATCGTCATCTTCTTCTCCGTCTCTTTCTCCATCTCGGCTGCCATAGTAGGGGTATCACCCACCATCGGAGTGGTTGCCATGTTTTCCAAGTACGTGCACTCCTCTGGCCCGTAACATCCAGAGTCTAATTTGAATCCCACAGCTTCATGCTCGCACTCCTCTCAATCTGCGTGTCGCGCGTGATCCTACAACTGAGCCAACTGGCACAAGCCTACTCCATCGACCCGGTATCCAAAGTCCCCGCCCTGCTCCTCCACACTGCAATGGTCGACCGCGTAACCTGGGAGAGGAAGATGGGATGCCTGGTCTTCATGCCTCCTCAGCACGAGGAAGAGCTGTACGAAGAAATTAAAGATTATTATTATTGATAGTCCGCCGCTGTGTCAAGATAGTAATTTGACTGTATTTCTAGCTCGATTTTGTATTGTATTCTGCAAGTAAAGTACGACGGATGATGTGGCTACACGATGCGATGCGAAAAAAAAGTGATACAAATGCTCCAATTCCGTTTTCCAGTCCATCCATGCCCATGCCTTTTACTTCTTCGCCTTGCCTCCCTGCACCGGCGCATTCTCATTGCCAGTGATACTCAACCCCGCAATCCCACTGCCATCCATCACCTCATTCGCAGTCGCATTCCACGCCGCCCCAGCCGGACCCAGTCCCGCTCCAGGCGGCGGCGTCGACCCCTTCCACTTGCTCATCAACATGCACTTGGCCGCATGATCCATAATCGCACGATACAGCATCTTGTTGAACCCGACGCACTGCAGACCGATGCACGCGACGCGGAGGGCGCCTGCCGTGTACAGCTGCGAGGTCTCGTACACGTTCTGCGGCGACGTGTTCTTGCGGCCTGCGACGGTGTCCTTGACGAGCGCCTGCGACGTCTGTGACAGTGTCAAAGGAATCCTTATTGTGCCAAAGGGCATGCTCACCTCAGTCGAGAGCGCCTCCCATTCGCGGACGGTCAAATCGTCAAACCGGAAACCCTTGTATGCGCCAGCGTAGTACCTGGAGAAGGGGTCAAAGCAGGGAGACACGGCGCGCTTCGGACATACCAATTACCGTCCTTGTTGTAGAAACATTCTGTAACGAAGCTTCAGATGAGGTCTGGACGATCAAGGGACAACGTACCCGTAGGCTTGTTCATGCGCTGCATCACGTCGACCATGGTCCAGCGATGGGCGGTGGCAACGCGCGGGTTGGTGTTACACTTGAATAGCGGCGTCAACATATAGCCGTGCTCTTCGCGGTCCGGGCACCACGAAGTCGTGAGCTCTTGCAAGACGCGATAGTTGGACAGCCTGTGCGTGTATGTCAGCAGCAGCATTTGAGGCTTGGGATAGGCTTGCATGGTACGAAGAGACTGTACATGTCTGATCAGAAGTGGAGATTGAAGAATACGAAACGCATACCCCGTTGGTATTAGCGAGGAACTCGTGCAAGGTGAGCGGAGAAGGGATGGAAATGGGCTTCAGAGTATCGTCCGGAGGATCAGCAGGGAGTGGAATGCCTGCCAGCACGGCGTGTCGAGCTTTGATAAAGTCTTCTGGCTCAATGGGTTTGGACTGAAATCGAGCTTGGTGGTCGATATCGTTCGGAGGCGGTGCAGCACGGGCTGGGGTATCAGAGGAGCGACATGACGGCGGAGGTGTTTCGCGAGGCAACATCAGGGGAACGCGCAAGGGAACGGTGGGGCCAGGCTGGGCATGATCTATCCCGTTCTGCGACAGGCGTAGGTTGGGGTGAGCAGTCCAGTTGTTTTCATCGTACCTCATCGTAAGACTGAAGGCGTTCATTGGACTTGACGAGTACATTCGACTTGTGCGCCATCGCCAGTTCTTCTCGAAGAGCCTTGACCGTCATTTCTAGGGATATAACTTGTTCGTTGGGCAACCTCTCCTGAGGAGACTGCTGGAGGCGTTCGATGATGGTCATTTTCTGACGGATAGAGCTATAGGCATCGGCCAGGCGTTGGATAGCAGCATCGCGAGCGACCAGAGCTTCCTTCGCGCGAGAACGTTCGACCTCGACTTCAAGAGCCATCTCCACAACACTCAACGGATCCTGAAAGAGTACTGGAGGTCAGAACACGCCCTTTCGGACCCAAAAACGCGCATATAGGCACGCGAAGGTGGGAGAAATTTGTCGCGTACCGAGACTTTGAAAGGAGGAATGCCTTGCTCCTTCGCTTGCAAAAGATCTTCTATGCCGGGAACGGCGCTCGCCAAGGGCATTCTTGGACCAGCAGGAGAGGCCATGGTGCGAGATAGAGGAGCGAGGTGGTGGTCGCGGAAAGAGGCGCCTGACAAACAACATTCATCACATCGAACTCTGTATCGGATGCGCGCTCCTCCTCGAGGCTGTAATGACTCGCAACTCAAGCGCCCACAATGCTTAAATACAGACATCCTCGGCGTCCTTCTCATCCCCCACAATGGTCTCTGAGAAGAAGGAAGAGGATGCATCGGGCCCTCCGATCCAGTCGATGCAACTCGGAGTCTATCGCGTCGTCACAGAAGCATCCCTCCCTTTCAATTTCCGTGAGCAGTGGAAAAGGTCGGCCAAATTGACTCCCACTGTGCTGCGCCTCGTCAAGGATATCTACTCCTCGAGCCCCGGGCTCTTTTGCCTTTATCTCCTCTTCGTATTCTGGAACAACGTCGTGGACTCGACCCTGTCCTTGCATCTCTCGGGTCGAGTATTGGCCATCGTACGTGCATAAATAGTGCTTCTTGACCAATGGACTGGAACCTCTTAGATCGAGGAGGGATTAAAAGCAGGCCGCCCCGATGGTCCTGCTCTTTTCCAGGCGGTGGCGCTCCGTATGATCGGTCTGGCGCTCTCAGCTGCAGTAGAGTGGTGCATGGATCACATATACGAAAGACTAGCCCAGAGATCCGACACGAGGGTGCAGCAGTTTGTCCTCCAGTGTGAGTTTTTCGCTGTTATCTAGACCTCCGTTCTCACCGATCCCTCTCAGGCAAACTTGCGACGGATCTCACTGGCGTTCAAGGTGTGCTCTGTTCTTTTCTGAGGAAACGACCCCACTAATACTCTGGATAGCCAACATAAGCAGCAACCACATCCACGAGCGCCTCCCGTTTCAAGTCTTTTACTATCTACTTCAAGGTGTCCTGTACTCGATGGGAGCCGTCACTCAACTCGGCTACGTCATTCGTCTGGTGCGGTCGACTGGACACGGTCCCGCATTCACCCTCATCTGCATTGCACATCCGATTCTCCAATCCACGCTCCAAAGAGTTCTTTGGTCGAAACCCCACATCGTCGAGGCTGACAATCCACATTTCTTGCGTAAGAGTGGTCTCCGCGAACTCAGCGACGCAAAGTACCGGCAAGACATAATCACGGGGGATATCGTTGCCTATGTGATTCAAGGTATGGCGCGTTCATTTCCGACTACTCCTTCTGAATCCGTACAGAGTTCCGTAGAGCAGTTAATCTACTGGGTGACACCGACATCAGCTCACCGCACGATCAGTATAGCCGACAGAGTGGTTATTCCTCACACCTTGTCACCAAACTCGCGGTAGAGCTCCCCATGGTACGTGACGCTGGTCATGGCGATATAACGATGAAGAGACCTTCACAGCTATACTACGCGGTCAATTCCATCCTGAATCCCACTGCGTTCAGCCTATCCACGATCGCGACCCTACACCAAAGCGAGACCCTGTTATCATATACGTTCCAATCTGCCTTCTCCTTCATACAGTATGGAGCGCATCGAGTTGCCGGTGTCCAAGCGCTGTACGACCTCGGCAACGTCGCTCACGAAATGAAGGACGGGGATCTGCCGTATCCTCCACTCGACTCTCGGCACGAGCAAGGGATGCCTTTTGAGCTCAAGTATGTCTACCATGGGCCGCTCTGACCCATCTGACCACCCTCAGAAACGTATCCTTCTCATACCCAGGGACGACCGCCAAAGCCCTCAACGACATCACCCTCTCCATCAAGCCAGGCCAACTCGTCGTGGTCGTCGGCAGTAACGGTTCCGGGAAAAGCACCATAGTCAAATTGCTCACGCGGCTGTACGACGCGACCTCTGGTTGCATCTTGATTGACGGACAAGATATCAAGAGCTACCGGATTCCGGATTTGCGGCAGGCGACTGCGACGCTGACGCAGGACCACCACCTGTACCCGCTCTCTCTCGGCGAGAATATTGGGCTCGGGAACCCGGCGCGTGTAGATGATCTGGAGATGATTCGGGAGGCGGCTAGACAGGGTGGGGCGGAGGACATCATTGCCAAATTGGCTGATGGGCTTGGGACGGTGCTTGAGCGTCCGCGCGGGCTGCAGTGGAGTAATCTCGAGAAAGGGGAGAAGGAGGGTAATGAGCAGCTCAAGGCGGCGGTAGAGAAGATGAAGAAGGAGGCAGATGTGTCTGGTGGAGAGAGACAAAGACTGGTCGCGTATGTATCCTCTCTTTGTCGCGCGTCTGAAGCTGATGGACCTCTAGATCACGCACCTTTATGCGCTTCACTTCCAACACCGTCAAGCTTGTCTGTGTTGACGAACCAAGCAGTAACCTCGACCCACAAGCTGAATGGCAGCTCTTCAACAACCTAAGACAGGTTAGGGAGGGCAAGACGATGATATTCGTCACGCATCGTTTTGGCCATTTGACCAAGCATGCAGATGTGATCTTGTGAGTGATGTGCGAGTAAGCAAGGAAATTCACTGACACTGAAACTGCAGGTGCATGAAGGAGGGCGCTATCATAGAATCTGGGACACACGAGGAGCTTTTGGAGCTGGGCGGAGAGTATTGCAAGATGTTCAATATACAGGCGAAAGCATTTGATTAGACGGATGAATGTACATCTTTTCAGCTGACTAATCACGGCCTCGTTTTCCCTTGCGCTCCACTTTGGTCGGCAACAAACGACCTTCATCCTCTCCTTCCTCTACGACTCATTAACGACCACACCAGAAAGGCAGCAGGATGGCAGATTTATGTGCGTTGCCTTCATTTTACTCTTACTCTATCACCCTATCTCCGGCCATCCAAATGCCTCGTTCCCATTGCGCTATTTTTCGCTGCTACCCGGAGGCCTCGCTCTCTTCTTCTTGTCCTCTTAGAGTCGGACCATGTCGTCCCTCTTACCGAGCGCGCCGCCACAGCCAGGTCCTGCGAGTCCTAGCGGCAGCGCCAATTCTTCTGGTCGTCCCTTTTATGTTATCACCTCTTTACTACAGAATTGCTCACATTTCTTTCCCGTTCGCAGCAGGAATAGTAAGTGGGATTCTCCCACCTGGCCCGACATCCGGCAGCAGCGACAGTGCCAACCCTAGTAGTGCTAGTGCCACCCCGAGCGGAAGTGCAAGTGCAAGTGCAAGTGCCAGTGCGCCAACAAGCGACCCGGGACCCAGCAACAGTGCAAGCGCTCCTACCAGCGCTTCACAGCCTGCAAGCGAATCCTCGGCACCACCACCCTCGAGCACCCCGCCTCCGTCATCTAGTGCTCCTCCCACCAGCGCATCAGCCATCTTGAGCACGGGACAATCGACCTTTCTGTGCGTGTCTACTCTCCATTGTCTTTCTTTTTTCGTCCCACTCCACACCACCACCCCGACTTCTTTTTACTCCTTCGTGGGTTTGCATCACCCGTACTGGTCGGTGCGGGCTGGGGCTGGGCCCGTGGTTCTGAAACCCCGTTTCGAGTCCCGCCTTGTGTGGCCGGGCCGGTGCTTTTTAATCTTGCCTTTCGATCGGACATTTATTGGGGCCCGCGGAGGAGGGAGGTGCCTCTCGTTTGCTCTGGTGCCCTCGAGGTTGGGCGGGATCTGTCAATGACGGAGACAGACATCTCTGATAATGTCGATCCACTTGTTTCGTCATGGACGTGGATACTTTTGCGGCATCTTCTGCTGCGGACCGTGGCTGTTTTTTCCGCCTGTCGCCACAAATATACTGAATGCTAATCAATGTCGCAGCTCCACCAATTCCAATGGTCAAATTACCACCATCACCTCCGAAGTCACACAAACCATCTCTGGCGCCTCGGCGGGCAATACCAATACGTCGAAAAACAACAATGATACCAGCAACTCTCATGCCGGTGCTATCGCAGGTGGTGTCGTCGGTGGCGTTGCCGGTCTCCTTATCCTCGCCGTTCTCATCTGGTTCATCCGCCGACGAGCACGCGAGCGCGCCCTCGACGCTGAATTTGACGGCAACTTTGACCCGGGGCGTACCACCGGCGGGCCAACGTTACCCCGGATGTCAGGGGACGCGGGGGCTGTCGGTCCCAATGGACTGCGGGCAGAGGATGACGACGATGGTGTCGGTGGACGGCTGGCTGGAAGCAGCATTGGCGGGGGCGTTGTTACGCCGTTCATGGCAGGCGTCGGCGCTGGAGCCAGCATGGGGCATCCTCAGCAGCACGCGTACTACCCCGATCCGTACCACCAACAACAACAGCAAGGGTACTACGCTGGGGGCTACGATGCTGGTAGTGAAGGCGGCCAGGGCCCGAGCCCGACGATGAGCAGCTATTACGGCGGCTCGTCATCGACGCATCCTATCAACGCTGGCCCGGCGATGAGTACCGCCGGGAGCAGCTCGGGAGCATACACGAATCCGATGAGCGCAAAGGAGCGGGAGGCCCGTGGAGGGTCGATGTACTCTGTTGCGAACCCCGGGCCTACACCAGGACCCATGTCGATGCCTCCGATGCCGGATGCTTCGTCGATGCAATTACCGAATCCACATTCACCTGGCGACGTGGTTGTTCATCAGGATGGTGGGAGGGTGCCGCAGCCCGAGGAGCAGGAGGGCATGAGGGAGATTCCGCCGACGTATGATAGCATACGGTCCTAGAGCGCGTGCATTAGCATGTGCATTTACATTCTTGCTTGACGCTCCACCTATTACCTTAATACTCATACTTACCCCGCATGCTTCCACACTCGTTTTTTGTGTAACAACATCTTCAGATAAAACCGAAGAATAAAAACACGGACAGAAAAACTACCTAATAACAGATCTCCTGGAACTCAAAAGATCCACAGCGTCCCCATCCTGCGCAGCCCTCCCACCCTTCAAGACCACATTAATATCAGCCAAATCGCCCTTCAATATCTTGGTCAAATGCACGAGCCCCGCCTGCTGCTCGCCCAATATCTGTGCGATCCTTGACAAGCCATCTTCGTCGACGACTTTCCACTCCCCGTGCTGCTGGTGTTGCTTTTGCTGCTGCGCCCCGATAGCACCCACGAGCGCCCATAGCTCACCAAGCTTCCCTCGCATCCTCCCACCACTATGCCCATGCCCATGCGTACCACTACCAATTTCCTCCCTCAGCTCCTCAAGCCATCCCCTCAACTCCTCCTCCTCCACGCGGATCCCCGACGAGCGCAAAGAGGGAACGAGTAGATGCAGGTGCGCTGCGAGTGACAGGAGCTGGTGCATCAGCTGCGTTTGGCTCGCTGCCAGGCGGGCGAGACGCGCGCTGTTTTGGTGTTGAGTTGATGAGAGGGATTCGAGGCGCGTTTTTAACTCCTGAAGAAGAATGAGATTTTGAGCCTGGGAGGGAGGGAGGGAGGGGAACGCACCTTTAATCGCTCCAACTGCCATGACGCCTGTTGACCCTGCGCGTCCACCCTTTGTCGTAGATCGTCAAAGCCAACTGCGATCGCTGGTACTAGACTATCGTCGAGATGAGATTTATGAGTGTAGTGTTGGGAGCCCACTCACGTCGTCGGATCCGGATTATCTCGGACAGCTTTCGTCCACAGGGTTTCATTCGTCGCGTTCGGCGGACGCCCATACAGACCCACTTGACTCGGCTCGACGCGGTTGTAGAAGAAATACTATACAGGTTCGGATGTTAACAAGTAGCAAGTAGACTCGGAATGGAATGGAAACTCGCCTGAAATTGACACTGAGGCGACGCGGCATTCCACGCACCAGCAATCTCCTCGATCCTTGCTGAGAGTCTCGCGAATTGCGTCTGAGCGTCCGCCTGCTGCGTCGCTGCACCTGCTGCAGGCGCCGGCGAACGCAGGGCACTTGTCGTGAGAATCGAGGTGCCAAGGGAATTCGGCTGCTGAGTCGCGGGTGGTTGTCCCAGCATGGAGGTGCTAAATAGCGGCTTGGGCGCACCCTGGGCAGCGTTGGTGCTCTGCCCGAAGAGGTTGTTGGTCGTCGGGGCGGGTGCGCCAAAGAGTGGTTTTTGGGCAGCAGGTTGGCCGAAGAGGTTCTGCTGGGCGGTTGGCTGTTGGCCAAGGGTGCTCCCGCCGAATAGAGACGTCCCTGCTGCGGGGGCAGTCGTGTTGAGAGTCGGCAGTGTCGGGGCACCTGGTTTCGCGCCAAACAGACTTCCGGCTGCGGGTGTGCTCCCGAAGAGACCACCAGAAGCTGCGGGTTGCGTCGTCGCAGTGTTGCCGAATAGGCTGTTTCCTGCGGGCTGCGTCGTGGTGGTGCTGCCAAAAAGCCCGCCCGTCGGTTGGGCAGCAGCTGGTTGCTGCTGGCCAAAGAGTCCGCCACTCGCAGGGGTGCTGCTGCTACCAAAAAGACCTCCGCCTGAGGGATTCGTGGTGGGGGCAGCAGCCGTGTTTCCGAACAGCGATGGGGTGCTTCCTGCAGCTGGCTGACCGAAGAGTGGTTTCGGCTGAGTGGCACTCTGATTCGCGCCGAACATGTTGGCGGCGGGCTGCGGTGTCGAGGCGCCGCCAAAAAGACTGGGCGCGGCCTGCTGCTGCTGCTGCTGGGGCTGGCCGAAGAGGGACATGGGTGGAAGGAAGAGACGCGACCGCGGTGTGGAATAAACAGACGTCAACTCGGCAATCAGATTCAAATGTCCTCAACACGAGCACTGACAGCAGCGCAAGAGAGGAGACTCGTCACGTATCTCGACGATAAACTTCTCGAGCTCACGAGGGGGTACAAGAAACGGTCAGAGGAGAACGCAGTCCTCCCAACCCTGACTCTCTACCTCGACGCAGCCACGCGAATAATGGCTATGATTTTGCAGATTCCACCCATTGACCCGTCTACTGCAGTCCGCACTGCCTTCCTCCTACGTCTCACGCACGATGTCCTAGCCTCGATACCAGGATATCCAGCGGACCCAGTCACGATTCCGTACCTCCAAGACTGGTTGGACGACCTCGACCAAGCGTGGTCCGCCGTTCTCCAGGCCCAAATCTGGCACCCGGACCACGGTGTATTGGATTTGGTGCTCAGCGCAGATGAAGTCGCCGCTGGAAAAAAGTCGTCTGCGATCACACAGACTGAATCCACACGACTGAGGAGTCTGCTCATCGGTGGTTCTGCTACCATCGAGGAGTGGTTGGGCGGTCAGCTGCATCGTCGACCGCGTACCATTGATGAAGAAGACGAGGAGGAGGAAGAAGATGAAGATATGGAGTGCGTTGCGGACGTTGAGGGCATGTTGGAGCGACTGGGAGTTCAAGATGACTATGACCAGCTGTTCTCGAGAACACTGCACCAGCTGGGCGCGCTTAGCGGGTTTATACCTCCCACGTAGGACAGTTTTTATTGCTTGTATTCTGTACTGCTGTAAATCCCACAGGTCAGTTTGATAAGTCTCAATTTAAGCCACACGACTCCTGCATGAAAGTTCCACTCGCATATCGGCCATGCATTGCTGCGCAGGAATCCGATTGGTCGTCATACCCATTCCTCGAATCTTAATATCGCACACCGGCTTCTTCTACTTGATGGCGTGGGTTCCCTTTCTCACCACAACTAATTTTGAACTGCCTATAAGTACGAGGCTGCCATATGGTGTGTGTGGAACCCGGATTCGGAGAGCCGGTCGACTATGGCGTCCCGCCTCACCGGTGCGTGCAGCGTCGCCGTCTGCCCCCTCCCCTCCCCTCCATTCCAATTGCATTCAATTTCTAACGCGTCACCAGCGACGATGGAGATCGGTCTTACCCTCGTCTCCAGCGCCCTCTTTGGGGTCATAATCACCCAAGCGTACACCTACTACGGACGCTTTCCTGCCGATGTGCGCACGATAAAGGCGATGGTGCGCTTGCCTTCTATTCCGGAATACCAGAAATGAATGTTGTGGTAGGTCGCCTTCGTAATGTGAGTATCTTGAATACTTATAGACTAAGACTCAAGACGCTGTAGGTGCTGCGAGGTCGTCACCACTCTCTCCACAGCCCACTGGTTATATGTCTACACCATATCGGCCAACCAACTCGGGAAAACACCCTGGTCCTCCGAAGTCCTCCTCGTAATTATAAGTTGCGAGGCAGCTTGTGGTACGACAAATATCCGTTTACTCTTACTCCGAGCCCCTGAAACCTGTTCCCAGTCCAAATCTTCTTCGCCTCCCAAATCTACTTTAAATTCTCCAAACACCGATACATATCCATCCCCGCCCTATGCACGCTCCTCTCACTCCTCCGCGTCACAGGCAACTTTGTCATCCTGCAAACGCACATTCTCGATTGGCATGAGAACGCCATCATGACTTCGAAGAGGGGGTGGCTTTTTGACGCAGATTGGTGCGTAGCGGCGTTGAATGACTTGATTATTGCGGGGACATTGGTGTATTTGTCGTGGAGGCAGCAGAGGGATAATGGGCATGACAAGATTATCGAGTGCACCAGCCTCGCCGGGATCATTTCACTCGTTTTGGTGAGCCCGCGTGCCAGTTGGGATATGTAATGATACTGACTGTCGTTCAGTTTGTATCAAACCGACATGAATGTAACGCTACAAGCTAGCTCTGTGTCAATTCCACCGGACTGAGTATTATATTTCCAGGGATATGGTTCCCTTGGTGGATCATACATGGCAAATGTACGTTTCACAGGCTCCTATGTACTCGTGCTCGTTGACTGACAACCCACGTACTTACCCAGTATCCGCAATCTCGCTTTTGGCCAGGTTGGATTTCTTCTTCACTGAATCCTTCGTTCATGTTCGAAACTCAATCCTCCTTGAAAGCCTCAACTCGAGACAAACTTCGCTACGCGCGATGGATTACTACCCCTTGTTGAAAGTCAGTTGCGCTCTTTCCTCGCTCTACAGTCGACTGACCACAAATAGTCTGTGGACAACACCACTCGCCGATTCGACGATATTCCTCCTGCTATATGTAGTTGCCAAGATTGTCGGCACGTCGAAGGGCTCTGAGCTTTAGCCTGAGGCTTACCCTTTAACGTGGCGCTAAATACCATTGTATTGCTATGTCTGTAAGATTCCATTCCAACTCGAACAAATCATAAGTTGTGATGTGTCTGGATTTGTTTGGCACCGGCTTGACTCTTACTCTCATGCTCGTTCATCCGACTACTGCTGAAACCATCCGCGACTCTCTCGATCTGTCCACTAAAAAAACGTCCAGACATTAATCTGACAGCGCACCTCCCACGTAGGACAGTTTTTATTGCTTGTATTTTGTACTGCTGTAATCCCACAGGTTGAGAAGTCTCAATTCGGAGCTTTTAACGATTAGATATCCATTTCGCATTCTGTTCTCTCAGAGCCCTGCATGAAAGTTCCACTCCAGCCGCATATCGGTCATGTATTGCTGCGCAGGAACCCGACTGGTCGATACCCCACTCGAATTCTAATCGCACACCGGCATCTTCTAATGGCGAAGGTTTCCCATACTAAATTTGAACTGCGTATAACTTGTACGAGGCTGCCACGTGGAACCCGGACTCGACTATGGCGTCCACAGGAGTGTCCCGCCTGCTCGGTGCGTCGCCGTCTGTCCCTTTGAAATCATTGCATTCTAACACGACACACCAGCGGCGATGGAGATCGGTACCCTCGTCTCCACCGCCCTCTTTGGCGTCATAATCACCCAGGCGTACATCTACTACGGACGCTTTCCTGCCGATTTGCGCGCGATAAGGGCGATGGTGCGCCTGTCTTCTATTCCGGAATACCAGAAATGAATGTTGTGGTAGGTGGCCTTTGTAATGTGAGTATCTTGAGTACTTGGAGACTAAGACTCATGACGCTGCAGGTGCTGCGAGGTCGTCACCACTCTCTGCACGGCCCACTGGTTATACGTCTACACGATATCGGCCAACCAACTCGGGAAAACACCCTGGTCATCCGAAGTCCTCCTCATAATTATAAGTTGCGAGGCAGCTTGCGGTATGACATCCTCTTGCTTACTCCCTGCACCTCTAAACCTACTCCCAGTCCAAATCTTCTTCGCCTACCGAATCTACAAATTCTCCGAACACCTATTCATCCCCGCCCTCTGCACGCTCCTCTCACTCCTCCGCGTCACAGGCAACTTTTTCATCCTCGTCGGCGCGCTGCAAACTCACATCCTCGAGGACGTCATCATGAAGTGGGGGTGGTTGTTTGACGCAGATTGGGGCGTGGCAGCGTTGAATGACTTGATCATTGCAGGGACGTTGGTGTATTTGTTGTGGAGGCAGAGGAATAATGTGCAAGAAAGCCCCAAGACGTTGGCTATCATTGATAGGATTATCAAGTGGACACTAGAAACTGGGCTACTTACCAGCCTCGCCGGGATCATTACACTCGTTTTGGTGAGCGCGATTTACTGATTGCCAGTTGGGATACTCAGCCTCGTTCAGTTTGTATCAGACCGACATGGATGTATGGACGACAAGCTGTGTCAATTTCACCGGACTGAATATTTCCAGGGATATGGTTCCCTTGGTGGATCATACAGGGCAGATGTACGTCTTGTATTTCAAATTTTTGCTCATTGACTGACAACTACGTAGTATTCGCAATCTCGCTGTTGGCCAGGTTGACTTCTTCACTGAATCCTTCATGCCCGAAACTCAATCCTCCAAAGCCTCAACTCGAGACAAACGCTACGCGCGATGGACTACTGTACCGTGCCGATTCCCTTGTTGAGAGTCAGTCGCGCTCTTCCTTGCTCTTCAGTCGGCTGACCCCAAATAGTCTGCGGACAACACCACTCCGAGTCGCCGTTCGGATGATGACATTCCTGCCGTTATAGTTGCCAAGATGGTGGGCACGTCCGAGTCGACGGGCTCTGAGCCCTAGGTTCACCTTTCATGATTGTTATGTCGCCATGAACCTCATTGCATTACTATGTCTGTAAGATTCAATTCCAACTCGAACAAATCGGCGTGATTTGTCTAGATTTGTTTGGCACCGGCTTGACTCTTACTCTCATCTAATTCATGAATAGCTCATTCATCATTCATTTATGGCTCACTCCGATCCCGTGACTGCCTCCAAAACCACCCGCGACTCTCAATCTGTCCATTGGAAAGAACATCAAGGCAATCTGACAGCCTCGCTGTAACTTGGTTTGGTTTTTTTCACTCAGCCTTGCTCGGGCGGCGACCATGCACCAGGCTACCAACGATCTGTCGCCACTACCGGCGTCGTCCATGGCCGAATCCATTGAGAGGAAATACTGTACTTGGATTGCTGCGCCCTACTTGCCTACCTCAATCACTATTTCCGGCTCTTTCATCCAACCTTGGCTACAAGCTAACTGCTCTTCGAATCGAACAGGAATCTGAAACTCTCCAATTAGTGGCTTTGATCTTGGGGCATTGTGGGTAAAGCCGGTAAAGGCGCAACGCCGCTGTCTTCAGGGAACAAACCAGGATCTTTTTTAGCAGGGGCATCTTCCGAAATATCTCTACAAGTATTTAATATCCTCTGGGACGGAAGCATTCCAGCTTGAGCATGAATCAACTTCACCCCCAGACTTTCCGCTCTCGTTTATTCGACTCCTACGGCTTCCTGGCGTCGAAAGGCTTGGATATCTTCCGTCAATATGGTGCGTCTCTCCTTCATATTTGTTCCGGATGCTGGCTCAGCTGGATTCAGCCCGCGATTACTTGATGGACATCCTCAAACGCGGCGTGGTCAAAGGCCAACTACTCGTCCAAGACCACCAGGGCACCCATCATTTTGGCAACGCAGATTCCGGAATCGAGCCGGTGGTGTTGAAGATTCTCAACGACAATATGTGGCTCCGCATATGTCTATCGCACGACCTTGGCTGTCAGTAGCAATTTCTCTCACTCACACGAGTCTCCATCTAACCGTGCTCTTCCTGAAGTATCCGAAGCATATATGTTTGGAGACTTTGAAGTCTCGTCGTTACAAGGGCTCTTGAATGTATGTTTGCCGCCATTCAAGTTCGGTGATGAAAAAATTGTTACAGCTTTGGTTGGACAACCGAGATGGGCTGGCGGACGTGTCCACAACGATCAGTGCAGCTTTCGCTCGATACTCTGCGTGGGCGATTGGCAGCCTCGGGCGCCAGAGCTTGTCTATGGCAAAACAGAATGCTGTCAGTGCACCTGCTGTATCCTTTCTCTCAAACAGTGAACTGGTTCTGAGGAGATGGCGTACAACGTTTCTAATGAATTCATGGCGGTGAGCAACGACACATCAAAGGGTTCCCAGGACTTACTGCTTCGCAGTGCTTCCTCAGCGAGGAAATGATGTACTCTTGCGCGATCTGGGGACCTGAGGAAGGAGGACCTCGCGGCGATCTAATTTCAGGGCCCACACACGGCGATTTGGAAGCTGCACAACAGCGGAAGATTCATCACATTCTTGAAAAGGCTCGCCTCCGCTCTGGAGACAGACTGCTTGAAATAGGATCCGGATGGGGTGCCATGGCTATAGCGGTGCGTTCTCGGTACTGCATTACAACAAGGACGATGCTAAGAAGTCTATTTGCAGGCAGCTCGCCTCGGTTGTCAAGTTGACACCGTGACGCTTTCGATGGAACAGAAAAAGTTGGCGGAGGCGCGCGTTTGTGGGGCGGGACTTGCAGACCGAGTCCGGGTTCATCTATGCGACTATCGCAGCCTTCCCAAGGAGTTCGAGCACCAGTTTGACGCACTTGTTAGTTGTGAGATGATTGAGGTGGGTTGAAAGTCATTGCGAACCACACAGCCTTTCCTTGACTAAATAATTCAATTCAGGCGGTTGGCGTCAAGCATACCAAAGAGTACTTTGGCATGGCGGATTTCACTCTGAAGAGGGACCGAGCTACGATGGTCATCACGGCGACGTCTCGACCGGAACATCGCTATGAGGTTTTCCAGTTCGTTCAATTCAGTTGCCCTTCCAAGTTCCGAGTCGAGACGCACTCAACCTTGCATAGATCCGATGACTTTGGCCGGCATTATCATTGGCCCAACTCTCATTTGCCTTCTGCCACTTCTCTGGCCGCCGCGGTTCAAAACGACGTTCCTGGCAAGTTTGTTTTGTACAACTTGGAAGATCATGGCATCCGTAAGTCGTCACTGTGCTCTTATCTGTTCTTCGTATAAAAAGAACTTGTCAGATTACCCGCGGACGCTGCGTGAATGGGGAAGGTGTGTGCTACGCTGTAAATCCAGTTAGAAAAATCATATCTGACGTATCTCCCAAGACGCCTCGAAAAGAACTTCACAGACGAAATCGTTCAAAACTTGCAAAACACCTACCCCGAGCTTCAAGATCCCCACAAGCTCGCCGCGTTTGTCAAAAGATGGCGCTACCTCTTCGCGTACGCAGAAGTGGGGTTTGCGAGAGCGTACACTTCGTGCATGTGTTGGACGTTTACGAGACCGGTTTGTTGAGATTTCGTCAATGGTTGGAAGGCGCTGAACTGAATTGATTTCGATGTAGGAGAATGTATCAGAGGCTTGCGCGTAGCGTATGCCATTGCCATAGCACCGGACTCTTTCCGTATCTCTACGGCTTCCTGTTCCATACGTTTCTCGGAAAGTCTCGCGCGGGTCCGAGTTGCCCAGTTGTCTAGGCTTCCATAGAAATTCCGAAAAAAGAAATGTAGCCCGCCCGAGAAGGGGCCCGACTAGGGTCGGCAGGGAACCAGGAGCCTCTTCCTGCCTCTTCGCGTGCGCGTGCGTGTGTGAATTCTACACAAGTATCATGAGGAGAGGGTCTCTACGTTGATGCAGTGATGATAGCAAGAATACAAGATCAACTCCGCGAAGCCGAGACCAGATAAACGTGCACTGTATCAGCGCCGAGCGCACGTGGAATTCACAGATTGTTCAAATTTCGAGGTGCAATAATAGACTTGCGTGGGAAGAGATGTTGAGGGCATGTGGAGGTTTGTTCTTTAAGCTTGTAGAGGACGAATAGGATAAACCGCGTAGAATGGAGGTGGTCGTCGTCATGGATGGAGAAAAGTTGGTGGAACACCACGTGTCATGGAATAGCATGACCAGAACCGTCATCATCCTCCCACAGATACCGACTCGGAATGAGTGGCAACCCCACTTGTCGCAATCTTCATCTGGAGAAATGTCGGATTATCGCTTTCTACCGGCTCTAGGATGCTCTGGCTACCGGCCGTCTTGATGCACTCACATTTTCGATTCGAAGACTGGTACGAACTCGCCGCTACTCAGTGCTCGAAGCCTCACTCGCCGCTGCAGAGGATCTCGGCACTTTTGGTCTCTGTGAGACTAAGCTCACTGTTGTCATCTGGTTCCGGAACGACTCCAAGGCACTTATTGTTAGAAGCTCCTCTGGGCGCTAGAAGGCATCTGACATGATATTGCGCAACAAACACTCCTGATAAGCACGGCTTGACCTTCATTTCGTCTTCTGAGCACATGTTGCAAGATGGTGGAGCGCATGTGCAGACAGTCTCCACTGGTATAAAGGACCCAAACTCCAGGCCCTCTCCTCGAGCAGACGCGTCTTCACCTCATCGACTCTCGCCATGTTTTTCGCTGCGTCTCTCTACGCCCTCCTCGCGACGACTGTCCTCGCCGCTCCTCGCGGCAATCTCGAGAGCCGTATTGCGCGCCGCCGTGGTGGTCTCCGCCAGCAGTCGCTGACCTCTTTGACCTCCAACACCACCCACGCGGAGTTCAGCTCCAACTGGGCCGGTGCCTCGTTCGAGTCGGCTGCCAACACCTACAAGTCTGTGACCGGTACGCTTGGCTTACTTCCGGGACAAAGGGAGCACACTCACTTTTGTAGGTACATTTGTCGTCCCCACTCCCAAGGTGCCCAGCGGCAAATCGTCCAGCGGCTCCTACGCTGCATCCGCATGGGTCGGCATCGACGGCGACACCTGCGCAACTGGTATTCTCCAGACTGGTATCGATTTCAACATTGCCAATGGCCGCGTTTCGTTCGACGGTTCGTCCTCAATTCTCTCCTGGTCCATCCCTTGAAGTCTCGTGCCTGCAGCCTGGTACGAGTACTTCCCGGCCGCTTCCACCGACTTCTCCGGCATCTCTATCTCTGCCGGGGACACCATCAAGTTGACCGCCACCGTGGCGACGACTACCAGCGGAACCGTTACCATCGAGAACGTCTCCACCGGCGTTGTGCGTTCTTTTCCCTTGTGACCCGGAGATCATGATTTAAGTTTCTGCGCAGACCGTCTCCAAGTCGCTCACTTCCAGCGCCAAGCTCTGCCTGGAGAACGCCGAGTGGATCGTCGAGGACTTTGAGGAGGGCAACTCGCTTGTGCCGTTTGCCAACTTTGGCACGGTTACTTTCACCAATGCGGTCGCTACCACCAGTCCGGCACCACCGTCAGCCCGTCGAGTGGTGCTGTGCTCATTGACATTGAGCAGGGCAGCACTGTGTTGACGTCGGTCAGCACGGGCACCAACACTGTTACGGTGGCGTATGTGTGAACTTGAGGTGGCGATTGGCGGGGCGTTTTGGGTCCTTTTTGTGTACCCCTGTGATTTAAATTTCACGAATGGAACGTACTGACGTTGATTGAGTGGGTTGTCGAGGAAGCGAGATATCACACCCAATCTTGAATCCGCGGCGTTGGTACCAGTACTTCTTCGAATTCAATTTTACTGAGGTTAATCCGGCTTGGCCGCTTACTGACTTTGAGAGAGTGTACGGTGTCTGATATCATACGTATGCATGTTGATTTGAACTCGAACAGTGAGTTGACAATTCGCTAACACGCGCAAACAAATGTTGAAAACGGCAGCCGGGGATCAATGGCCAACACCCCTTTCTTCTGACCCCATGCTCACCTTTCAAAACTCAACCAGACTCCCTCTCGGAAGGTACGAGGGACGGTCCTACGCCTGCCATTTCATGTCCGCATTCTCGCAACTCGATCGCGGCACCACTACACTGCCTTAGACCCGATCGCGGGGAATTGGAGTTTCTTTTCCTCGACCTTCTCTTATCTTCGGTCTTCTCGATTTGATACGACCATCTCATCGTCGCCTTCTCAACTCGATCCGACTCTTCTGGGCCCTTGAAATTGATCGGCGATTCCTCCGCTGGTATAAAGGACCCAAATTCAGAGAAACCCACCCTCTGCTCGAGCAGACGCGTCTTCACCTCATCGATTCTCACCATGTTCTTCGCTGCTTTTCTCTACGCTCTCCTCGCGACGACCGTCCTCGCCGCTCCTCGGGGAAATCTTGAGAGCCGTATCGCGCGCCGCCGTGGTGGCCTCCGCCAGAAGCCTTCGCTGACCTACAACACCACTCACGCGGAGTCCAGCTGGGCCGGTGCCGTGTTACATTTGAATGCCGGCACCTACAAGTCTGCTACCGGTACGCCTCGCTCATCTTCGAGACAAAGGCAGCGCACTCACTTTTGTAAGTACATTTGTCGTCCCCACTCCCAAGGTGCCCAGCGGCAAATCCTCCAGCGGCTTCTACGCTGCCTCCGCATGGGTCGGCATCGACGACGGTGACACCTGCGGAACTGCTATTCTGCAGACTGGTATCGATTTCACTATTGACAATGGCGACGTTTCGTTCGACGGTTTATCTTATCAATTCTCACTTGTTACATCCCTAGCATACTCGACCACGAGCGGGATCGTGAGCCTCGAGAACCTCTCGACCGGTGTTGTGCGTCTTTTTTGTGTCTTTTCTGCTGGGATGGGGCGGTATAACCGCGCTGCTTAGACCGTCTCCAAGCAACTTTCCTCCACCACTGCCCTTTGTCTTCAGGACCCCGAGTGGATTGTGGAGCAGCAGGGCGGACAGCTCGTGCCAGTTCCCGACTTTGGGAATGTTACCTTCACCAATGCACAGGTTACAACGCAGGCTGGCTCCCTCTGGCTCTATCATTGTTGTTATCCAGCAAGCTGAGACGAACGCGACCTCGGTCACCGTCGGACATGTCTGAGATTTTGCAGTTTCGCAAGTCGTGTATTTCGTCAAGATAGAACCCTGGGTATTGGACGAGTGAGTTGGCGCAAGTCGAAGGTCGAAATTGAGGGTATATGTGCTAACTAGATCGTCTGCGGGGAAGTCATTCTGCACCGAGCTCGCGGCGGAGGCAGGTGAAAGTCACTGCGACACATACATATGAGCGAGTTAGAAACGAGCGGGGAAGACAACTAACTTACGTTTTAAACCATAGGCTCGCCCTCACACCCGCCCCTGGCGATTGCAGCAATTCGGCTTCCAAAACTCCCAGCTCGACGTATGGTAGCTCTTCCTCTTCAAGAGACTCCCGCGGGATGAAAGGCTGAGTGGGCATGCGTACGAAGACACTGACGCGCACGCGCGTCGTGACTAGCTCCGCTTTACACTTCTCAGAGGGGACAACCTTTTCGGTTTCAATGTCCTGCAGATGATTCGCAGCAAGCGGCTATAGAGCAAGCATGAAGACCACTCCGATAGCTCGACGCAGCGACGCACCATGATCTCTCCCCAGCATTCCGAGTCCACCGTGACCTCTGGGCCCAAGATGGGCGTCGAATAACGGTGGCTTGAGGTCGCTTGCATGAGCTCTGCTGCTTCCAAGAGGGCTCGCCTGCGCTGTCGCCGCTGCTGTCGTTCGTACCGCGAGCGAAAAGTACACCCAAGCAAAGATGCTCGCAAAGACGAGGACCAGCGCCGAGGAGGATGAAGCCTGAGAGTCACAGTTGAGCAGGGTTGGCCAGTAGTATGGCACATATACTGTAAAATAATTATTGGAACTCATTTGGATTGCATGTTCATGTTGGTAATCTGGTTTGGAGCGCAATTCAGGTTGGCAGAACATCTGGGTCCCAACATTTTGTACTTTGAGCTGGTCACTGCCTGGATTCCGGTCTCCCACGGCCAGGTCTGGTGTGATAATCTAGGAATGCTGGATTGGTGATTTGTCCGGCTTGAGCGATCCAGTAGATGTTAATCACAAGATCTTATCAGTTCATCACTATATGACAGTAAATCAATGTGCTTTACTCTTCCCAAATACAATGCTGGAGCAGCGTAGATAATACTCTGAGTAGACAGACAGAAGCAATGGATTTACTACTCAAATGCCAAACCCATGCAGAGCACAAGCGGAACAAGGCAAAGACACGGAGCATTTTTCGCAATCCCGGTCTGGATGATAGCCCATCAGTGTCGCATGGGTGGCCGCATCCTCGGCAGATCGGCAGTCAATGTCGAGAAATGAAAAGTCTTTCTCTGAAAAGTGTTGAACTCTCTTCAGATGCTCCCCAAAAAGCCAGCCTCAAGATGCTACCCAAACTACCGAGCCAGGACTGAGTTGGGATCCAGAAGCTGGGCTCCCAGCGGATGTTCCCGCAACAATTATTTTACAGTATATTGCCCATACAGTAGGGACTCGCTGGACGCACGGTATGTCGAAGACGTTCCTCCGTTGGACATGGAGGCTCAGCCTAGTAGTTCGGTGTGTGCTTCAAGCGGCGCGCATCCCCTCGTCGCGTGGTGGTGTTGCAGATAAGCAG
>JARKIF010000360.1:0-25014 GCA_029378245.1 Roridomyces roridus | reverse complement strand
TTGTTTGCCACCGAGACAGCGGCAGACTTCAAGCCGTGCTTTTTTCTTCCACTCAATTCCACTTTTTCGGCCATCCACACAAATAATTGCTTCTGGTTCAATGCCAGTCCACTCCAACTTGAAGTCCACACTAGAATTGTACTGCCATGCGAAGCAATGGCCTCAAGCCCAGGTCGTTCTTATGAACCTGTCTTCATCAAACCATCCCGATGCCATTTGGAAATTCTAACCCTGGCATGACCTGTATATTTGCCGAGCAATTCCCGATCCAACTGTCTCCGCCGCCAACGGCGACTCGTCAATCAGTGGACCCTCTGATCGCAGGCAGCGGGTACACTTACATCGCAGCAAGATACTTCGGTAGGCTGATCGAACCATCCATCTTCTTCTCTGATATTCTCACATGTGTATTGTCTGAGTGTCAATATGACGGGCTGATGTTCTTAAACGGCTGATCTGGGCCGACGCTGCCGCTCTGTGCCGCGGCGGTCCGAGGATCTGCATGATGATGGAATCACCCGATGCATCATGATGGAATTCAGTCGCAAAAGTACATAATGTCCGGTGACATCGCGTTCCAGTACCGAGATCGTCGACCCGTCCCTCACTCGGTGTCTGTACAGACTTTATCTGGCACATCCCCCAGCGCATCGGCAGGGCCAATATTTACATGTGAGGTCCCCAGAGTGTCGGAGCTTGTGAAAAATGGAAAAAAGCCCTGATTCCAATTGTCTAATTGATTCGGCGAGAAATCAACATCAAATGCACTTATTAGCAGCCACCCTCGTTTTGCTTGTGTCTCTAATATTTTGCTGGGGTGAAGTGGGAGCATGATAAGAATCATAATTCCAGGCAAGCGAGCCATGCCGCGTAGCTTGCCGAGACTTTACCACCCTTGCAGTCGTGTTCTTAGACCAGAGGAATTGCGAAAAATTCACTCTGAAGGCCTGCTCGTCGCCGGATTCAACATCCCGCCGTTAAGTTCTTGGCTGATCCCACACACGAGCAAGCCATGTCTCGGCAGACAACAAATGATTTGCAATCACTGAATTTTCTCGCTTCATTTTGCTCCATCACAATTTTGTTTTGCTCAGAAATATCTCGGCAAAGGGGTTGCTTGGTGGTTGCTAATAAGCTCTAATCAAACTGTAATCAAATCATCCTTGGAGCGATGCCTACTTGTCGGTCGACTACCGATGCAACTCCAATGTAAGGATCACATTCCCTTTCTTTCTGTTGAAGGTGGCCATTCCGCAGGCAGCCTATGGGACTTGGCAGGAATCAAAGTGCTGCCGGCCTGAACGAACATCATCTTCCGGCGGATCAACTGCTTATCTCTCAACTATTAGTAGTAGTATCACAGAGTTTTCTCGCGAGCGGATGTACCTGGACCCACAAGTCCACGATGTTGCAATTTGGCTTGTATGATCTGCTCAGTATTGTTACACAAGCAGTCGAGCGAGATATGTGTCCCATTGCGGCAGTGTTCAACTCAATCGAAACTCGTGATCTGATTTGAGCCCGACAAAGAAATCACAAAATAAGGACATGGAAGTGCACACAGCGCCTTCAGCATATTTTTTCTGGGTAACCCTGATATAGAGAACCATTCTGTTCTACAAGAACACACCTTGCCGATGAGCCATTCAAGAGATATTTAAACAGTGTACAGGAAGGCCATATCAGCTGTACATCAAATCATGGTCGGCTGGACAGATATCTGATGTGATCGGTACCAGAAGATGCCGTCGCGTGTACCAGACATCCCGATCAGATGGGCATCATGATCTTATCGGATGGACCAGAACATCCCCGGTACAGGAAGGCCATCTCCGTGGACATTTAAGGTACCACGCCATCAGTCACTTGCAATCGGCATGTGATATCGCCGATCGGGTTAAGTATGTGGAATTTGCACCAGCGCCCGGCGAGATCGGCATCGCTGCACCGGCGTTTGGCATTTGGACCCCATTCGTTGAGTTTCCGGGGCTCCAATAGCTCCAAGTTCCGTGGATGCTCCTCATCTTAAAGTTGAAAAGCTCACAATTTCCCACAGGCGGAATCGTTTCTGCCATGCGCGAGCAATGGCCTCAAAGCCAGGTATGCATCTGACTTGCCATGGGAGCCATCACGGCGACCTGATCTCGGCGACATCCCGCTTTCTTCAGCTCGTCGTCACCTCCTCGCCAGGCCCCACTAGTCAACCCTCATGCCTGGGATACCTTCCGATACTCCGAACCTCAACAGCAAGAACATTTTCTGGCAGCGCGACGAGGACGCCGAAGATCAGCTCGCGCCGACGCAAATCATGAATTAACTTTCAAGATTCACACAGGCGACATGTGTCTATTAAGTTACAAGTATGGCTCGGTGGTCGAGGCGCGGGCGGTTGGGGAGGTTGGATGAGGAGGCCAGAGGGAGACACAGCTGGCACTTGGGTGCCGACCGATGTAGGCACAGTGTAGGCAGAGGGTAGGCACAGCTAGGCAGAGTTTCGACGAACTCACCTAGGCACAGCCCAAAATGGTGTGCCTAATGGGGTAGGCACACGTGGGCACAGCTACACACAGCCTTGCCTACACGGGTGGCGGAATGCAGTGGTTGGGAGGAAATCTGGAATAGAGCCCAGTTCCTCGGCGGAGTATAACTATGGCCTTCCAGCTTCAGTTGGCGGGGTTCGATTCCCCGCCCAGCCAATCCCATCGAAGTTTCTAGTGTTTTTGCTCAACATTCGCTCTACGCAAAAGGAAGTTCGAATCTCTCCCGCAGGGGCTATTCAAGCTGCTCATAGCTTCTCAAGTTCTCACTGGCAATACATCGAATATTGCCCTCGATGCCTGCTGGTAATTCAGCCCGCGGAGAGTAGCGACTTTAGCCAATGTCCATTTGGCATCGAAGACGCGGGTCATGCTCACAATTGGCAACAGTTCCTGAGACCCGTGAGTACTGTACTATTTCAACCGGATCTTCGGCCCTTGTGACCTGTGACCTACATCCTTCGCTTTTTCAACATTCGAATTGCCATATAAGGAAGGCCGCCGAAGGCGGCCCGGAATTTTTGATGATATCATTGCCTTTTGAGGCAGGAGGCAAGGCCTGTGACACGGGACACCTATTTTCATCCTTCATTTCGGCTGTCGCTGTGACGCGTGACCGAAGATGCGGTTGAAATAGTACAGTAAGTGCCTCCCCATCATCCACTCTCACCAGAGGCCATGGACAGGAACGATGTAGGCCCACGCCCGCGCGGTTTCAAATTATCGTCGTTTTTGAAAGCGCAACGAGGTCTTCCATTTATTTATCCCATATGATCAGTGGTTTCCCTATGCTGTCAATTGACAGAGAGCCCAGATGAACCGACATGAACCGATGCAGTATTCTATGTACATGGTCAGGTGAAGACGTCGAATACGCTCGTCCCGAATCCAGACAATTTATGTACAATCGCAGGGAAAAGTGCGATCCCAGGCAAAGCCACGATCGAAGCTCTTGTGAGCCAATGGTGCCCACGCGGTGGCCAGCCACGCCATTTCAACCAGTAGAACGATACGACGACAGGAAGGAGCCCCGGATATACGAAGGCCTCGATAGGAATGTTGAGGTGTTCGACGGTGTGGTGATAAGCGAGAGTTGCGACCACGCCCAGGCCGCCGCCAGCCACGGAAGGGATTTCGTCTCATCGGCTCACTTCACCTCCACGATCCCTTCAGATGGGAATCCTCGTCGGCGGGGGGATGGTCACACTGACTATCGGTGACTATATCTCTGTCGAGAGCATGCATATACCGAAAGGCTCTCTACTCGATGGCATCGTACCCGGTGGTCTAGTGATGGGCTGGATGTGGGGCTACCTTCACAGACGGCCTGTATTGGCGGTGCGTCCGCTCGTCGGGTTCGCCGGTTTCGGGATACCTATCGCAGCACTTGCGGGCTGTGGAATGGGCTTCGAGGGAGAGACGAGCTGGGTGGGAGGTGGGGCTCCGATTTTGAGCTGGAGAGTTCACAGTTTTACCCAATGCCTTGGAGAGTGGATTGGCTGCCATTCAATTGTATCTATCACGAACCTCCGCTCATTTGCA
The DNA here is from genome assembly GCA_029378245.1 of Roridomyces roridus. Taxonomy (NCBI): domain Eukaryota; kingdom Fungi; phylum Basidiomycota; class Agaricomycetes; order Agaricales; family Mycenaceae; genus Roridomyces; species Roridomyces roridus. Next base: position 20,935 of record JARKIF010000360.1, on the reverse strand, counting down.
AACCCGAGAAAGTCTGCAGAAATTCCGTTACTACTCCAGAGCCACGGGCTGACGGCGGCGGTTCCCATTGCCTGGTGGTCCGGGTGATAGCACAATGAGCGGCAAGAAGTTTGGCTGTCGTCCGGATCAAATTGTAATCGCAGCCATGATGCCGACCGGTTGGGCTTGCGTGGCACTCCGGCCTCGTGTACGAATGTATGTAGGCTCGAGAGGAACACGCCCGTCCTGCCTCTTCCCCTCACCATGCAATCCCCGAATTCGACCACAGGACTGCAGCGGGGTAGCCATCGGTTGGTGACTTCCTTGGATGCAAATGGCCAAGAACTACCGCCCTCCTGGCGAGACACGGGGTACAAGAGTACTGCCACATTGTTGTACCCAGATTCACACCTACGACTCTAGCTACTCCGCCGCGCTCTGGGGTACCATCGCCGGGACCTTTGGTATGCTCGGAGGTCTGCCCTTTGCAGTTGATCACGCATGGAGAGCCCCGCCAGCGCGTGTTGATAATTTCTCATGATAGAAGGATTATCGAATGACTTGACCTCTCTTGCAGGGGTTTCGACTCAACGGTGCACTGCGCCTCCTCCCCGCACGTTCCCTCCAAATGGGAGTTCTATTCGGCGGGCAGATGGTAGCACACACATTCGGCGACCATATCTCTGTGGAAACGTTGCACATCCGTAAAGGCGCTCCGCTTGATAAAATCATAGACGTCGGTCTGACCGTGGGCTGGGTCGGGGGCTGCATATACAGATGGCCTGCCTTGATTGCACCTCCGATGGTTGTCGTTTTGTCCAGTTACGCAATACCCATGGCGGCATTTGGGGTTTTGGAATGGGCTTCCAGGGAGAAACTGCCAGCTGGGTGGAAGGTAAACGTCCGGTTTTGATCCCTATGATTACCCATGGTGGATGGGTTGCCAATTGTGTATCTATCACGAACCTCCGCTTATTTGAAGGAACCAAGGGCATCGTTCCGGCGAGAGTTGGGCGAGAGTTGCTTCTTTTGTCAATGATCAACGCTTCGGCATCGATTCCACGGTGATACAGTCACTTACAGTGGCATCAACCGGCGAGGCTTGCGTGGCGCCGCGGCACATTTGGCTTCGTAAGGAACCCGGCACCAGAAGTAGGTACACGCCCCACTTCCTCGTCCTTCCCCTTCCCCGTAATCAAACCCCTGCCTCGACTCCACCGACAAGACCACTGTATGGCGGAACGCACAGAATTGTGATCGCACGAGATTCAACTGGAAAGGAGTATCCTTTGGTGGAGCACAGCGTGAGTTATTTGGCCAGGACAGCCGGCCATGAGTATCGATGCACTCATTCATCAGAGACTCCGCTGCACTGTGCGGAACAATCGGTGGCGCTGGAGGTGCAGCACTTGGGGGATGGCCGTTCGCGGTTGAACACGCGCGGAGAGCTCTAACAGTGTGTCACTTCTTTCCGGAATTTGAAAGCAAACTGAGCAACTAGTTGTTTTATCCCAGGGCTTTCGTCTGAGCGGCGCTCTTCGGGTTCTCCGTACCCAATCCTTCCGGGCGGGAGTCATCCCCGGGGGGGGGGTATTGCTGACCCTCGGACAGCACTTCAAGCTTCACCTCCGAAGTTCAGCATCTTCCAATCGATTCCCCCGTCTCAGCCTTCATCCCCACCTCTTTCCGGATAATGTGGCTTGATCGGTGCCTTCGCAAGTGGCCCATACCCGGACATCCGTCTGTCTGGCTGGCTGGCCTGGGTATGCAGTTTGCCGGGGTGTATGGTGTGACGCGCTTCAGCGTAGAGGCGATGGCATCCAGGACGATTCACATTGAATACTAATCACCAATCGTGAAACCCACAATGCAACGCCTACTCAGCCCTGCATTAATTGTACCAATCCTGGCGACAATTCACGTCTTCAAAGAGGCCAGTCGACTGCGCGGCCAAAAGTAGCCTAGCGGAAATAATTCACAAACTGCATAAAGATGATCAAGAAAGGCAAGGAGAACGTCCTTGTGATGGAAGGTGCTTGCAGAAGGCATCCCACCGCTGGCAGTGGTACACAAAGTCGGGCGTTCGATTCGCCATCCACAATAATGTTGAGTTGACTCCCCTTTTTCCGCATCCCACCTCTCCCGGCAGCAGCACTCATAATCAGCCAACGTTACAGAGCGTACATACTCACATCTTATTCTCCCTCCTCGGCATTCATCGTCCAATGTTTTCACATACCCAACGGGACATCCCACGCCCTCGCCAGCCCTTGTACCGCCTCCAAAAGCGTCTGATCCTCCGCTGAGAAACTACCCAACACAGCCTGCGCCGCTCCTTCTTCCTCGCCCTCGAGCAGCGTATCAAACGGCCCACCGTCCGTCGAACAAACCGTCCCAGCCTCAGGTAGCACGCCGTCCCGGAAGTAGCTGCGGATGTGCTTCTGCGTGCAGAGAGATGGAGCGGCGAGGGAGCAGTGCTACATGTCGGGCAACATGAGGGTGGGTTGAACCTCGGATTATGAGACGCACCCCGATTGAATCTTGCGTCAATACAACGGAACCAGAGAAGCCCTTGGACATCTTCTTTGCTCTGCGGGTAGATGTAGATTGTTAGTTTGACTTTGACTCGGCTTCGGTAGGTGGGACTCACGCCCAGAGAGGGGTGACTGGATCTGCACGGTAGGTAAGTAGCAGTATAACAGAAATCGTGAGACGACCTACCAGCCGTGTTTCCGACGACAAGCAGCGGGAAACTCGTATTCGCCACGAAAGGACCTACAAAATACTTTAGCGGTTCTTTTCAAACGCAAAATAATATCCGTACCGTGGAAATTTGTCTTGGGGAACTCAGGCCAAGTCCTATCCAAGATTCAGCAAAAGACGCAAAAAACGGAGTGAAGTACTCACATGCATGCCAGCCGCGTACCCATCCACACATCCGCCCAGCTCGAATTAGCAAGTAAATTCCCATAATGCTTCTCGACATCCTCAAACTCCGACGAAATCCGCTTCCCATCGTTACACCGCACGGCAAGCCCCCCATCGTTAACATTCTCAAACGAGAACTCGTCAAGGTCGCAGCTACACTTGAAGAACGGCGCTTCGGACATTTTATACAGCCCCGTGGCGTTGCCCGCCGACAAATCCGCCAGCGCCCGCGCCAGAACCGGGAATGACGCGTATGGTTTGTACAACGATCCGAAGATGGTGTTACGCATCAATCGTAGTCGACGATACCGTAGGACGTGGCGGTGCGTACGGGGATGGGGCGTGCGCGGAGGGAGTCGTATAAATCGTCCACGGTGGCCTGGATTTCGGCAGCCGTGGGCGAATAGATGGCGCATTTGGTTGGCCCGGCGGCGACGCAGCCGTGGAGGAAGGCCGTCCACACTTTCTCGGCGTCCATGAGGTTGTTGGACCACTCCGCTAATTCGATATTAGCCCCGATTCGAAGAATGGTACGGTGTCACTTGCCAGCATAGTAGTTTTCCGAATCGGCGACTCCGTCAATGACCAACCGCCCGACTTTGTCCTATGCAGACAATGCAATCGATCCAAGGAAGAATGGCAGAGGTTACGCACCGGAAACATTGCAGCAAACGTCGCGCCCAACACGCTCCCATACCTGCCCAATAATATGAGCGATCACAAGTCAATCGTAGAGGGCCAGCAACGCACGAGAACCCCCAATACTGAATCTTCTCCCGTCCATGTGCCTCCACAATCCGCAGCATATCGCGTGCCGTATAGTCGGAATGGATAAACCGCAAGTTGCCGTCGTCCCGCTCGCCAGCCAGCCGACCGACAAGCATGCCTTGCGCCCACATGCGCGCTAGCGCGTCGTCCGAAGAGCTGGCGGTAATCGAGTTGCCCGAGTTCGACCAGAAGAGATTCTGCTCCGCGCGATTCTCAAAGAACGATGCGCGTGGGGTGGAGCGGGAGATACCTGATAAGCGCCCATGAGATGACGAAACTGCCAAGAACGACGATGGACGCACCTCTCGGATCGAAGCCAATGAAATCAAACTCTGGCCCAACGACTGCAGAAACGTTATCGCCCAACCGCCGGATGAAATCCACGCCAGAGCCGCCGGGTCCTCCGGGATTGACGAGGATGGGCCCACGGTATTCGGGTGAGTCATGTGGGACAACGGAGTGAATTCGCCGCATTGCGATGGCCGCAGAGGCCCCGTCCGGGTTTTCGTAGTCCAGGGGCACCTTCGATGTCGAGCGTGAGATTCAAGTGGGAGCGGGATGGGCTGGTAACGCACTTTGAGTCGGGCACACTGGTGGCCGGAGTAGCAGTCATGCCAGATGAGGTCGTCAGAGGGGGTGATCTAGGCGTCGTGTAAACTACTGGGCTCCACTGCTCTGCGGGCCAGCCGCTGGCAGACCGCACCTTGTGCCACGAGAACTCGTCGTTGAGGGCGGCTGCCTTGCTTGCACCCTCGGGAGCCGAGGCAGTCGAAAGCAGGGGCCATGAAGTCAAGAGGAGTACGAGACACCAGCTGGATCGGCGCGCTTGTCGTAGCATCGTCGTGATAGCGGTGAGCAAGCGGTGAGAGTGGTGAGCGGCAATTGATGCCCGGAAAAGTCAGCTGACATCGGATGTTAATATCCGACTGATCATCATGATCCGCCGGCATGGCTTGCGTGTTTACTTACCTTGCGGCTCTCTTCTTCCTCTCCCTCCACGCCAGGGATGCCACCCACCAGCTCGGCTCCAGGTCCAAGCTGGAGAGTCCACCGAACGGCGGTTGTCCGAGACATCCTGTTTCTAGATACTCGGCCGCGACATATCATAGACAGACCAGGCTCTGGTCTACGGTGGAAGCAGTATTTCTGCGGTGTTCTCGGTACTACCCTCGGAGTCTGGCCGTATGCAGTCGAAGGCGCTTTGAGAGTCCCGCCGGTTCCCCTTATTTGCGCTGCCATTTTCCGCTGAATTAAATCTTCAGGGCTTCCGTTGGAAGGGCGCACTCCACATGCTCCGTACACGATGCCTCCCAGCCGGAGTCCTCTTCGGCGGATGTTTTGCCGCAGCAATCGTCGGCCAGCACGTCTCTGAAGGGACTCTGCGCATCCCCACAGGCTCTATGATTAACGGCCTTGTACCTGCTGCATTTTTCGTGCTCTGGATGGAGCTGTGCCATCGCCGGTGGCCTCCGCCTCGAAACCCGTTTCTTCTTCGGCTCAGTTTTGGACTGCCTATTGGGGGGCTCAATTCATTCGAGTCAATAATGCAGCAGAGTTGGCCGGGATGTGAGGTCAAAGTGGGATACTGAGGACGTGTGGACTGTTGCTGTACCTAGTAGACTCACAGTAATTCAATCCCCGCTCAGCGATAATTCTGCAACTAGACTATCAAACTCGCACTTGGAAGGCGTGTTCTCATAAGAATGACCGTGGCATGGATCGCCGATAACATCACTCCGGTCGGCAGCGCTTGCGTAGCCCTACGGCAGGCATTCAGGACGTACTTAGTCCTGCACCATGCCTTCCCACCCACCACGCGCTCTCCTTCTTCCTTCATCTCTCCATGAACAAAGACACCCAATCAGCCCGACTTCCCGCATTACAGATGCTAAATGCGTAACGAAAATGCACGTGTAACGAAATCATCAACCGGCGATCAATCTTTGATGGCGAAAATAAATCCACATATTGCTATGGGTGACCCCTTCCCACCCATAAAATTTCATGGCCATAGGTGCCCAGGTGGGTGTACCAGAAAATCATCTTCATTTCAGGCTCTGGTTGAGACTTGGTCTGAATTGATAAAAGAGAGTTGATATTGGTGTACAGTGATCGGGATTGGATGGGGTCTTTTGCCCTGGGAGGCAGCATTCCTGGTCTGTCAGGCCCCTGAGAGTCCTATCCGGTGAGGTCGAACCGTTCTTCACCCGTAGGCATCATTGTTTCGGTACGCAATCAAAATGAAAGTCGGCAGCAAAATTGTGAACAGTCTGGCTCTCCACACAATGACCCAGAAATTATGAAGCTTCACCCACCCCTGTTTTCGATGCCAAGGAACACGAATGTGGCAAATTGCCAAATTTGCTAACCGTTTCGTTACGCATTTAGCATCTGTACATCGAGCGGTGGTCTGCAGCGATAGACTAACCGGGGAGGAATACTCGTCGCGGAGTACCGGGTGCGTATGATACGACTCGGTGTGCACGAGACGCCGACTGAAGACTTGACTTCCAAGCGCATCGGCAGTATTCTGGGCTACCCTCGGCGGCGCTTCTGGTCTTGCATTCGGCGGAATACCCTTTGCAATCGAACACGCATGGAGAGCTTCTCCAGTACGTTAAAAACCAATTAAAAACTCTCCATCCATTCATCAAAAAACGCAATACTCTGTAGGGTTTTCGCGCACGAGGCGCCCTACGCGTCCTCGGCAAGCAATCCCTGCACGCCGCCCTGTTCTTCGGCGGCGGGATGGCAGCCATGACCGTGGGAATCATATTTGCGCCGAAACGCTCCCAGTTTCGCATCCCATATCCCACTGGGTCATGGAATGGGCACCCGTAATGGTCCTTGGGACGTGGACTCGGATGGGGTTACATAACCCGCGATCTGCGTGGGTGACGAGTGTTGCTGGTGGGGTGATGCCGCCGTGGAGTCTAGCCCTCGTCGCGCGTAGATTCGGAGGAGAGCAGGTTGATGATTGATTGAAGCCGCCCTGGATGGACTATGGGGTTGCTTTGCGACTCTCCCAATCAATTTCTACGCAGGCCCTTCCCTTGATCTGTGCCCGCAATGATTTGACTTGCACAATACATCGCGATCATTTAGCAGCTTGATGGTGATGACAAGGTGATGAACACTTGGATGTTTCGTTCACTTGTGTGCAATCTGTGCAGCTAGCCAGTGCAAGGCAAGCAAAGGAAGAGAAAAGAATTCTCAAGAAGTGGAATTGCACCACTGCCGGATCGGACGGGAAGTGGGTGCCAATGACCTGGATCGTCGACTGTAAGCTGGATCTGGCCCACGGATGGGTTGCAAATAGATACTATAGCCTATAATGCACGAAGTCCGGTTCGAACAGAGTACAGGCAAACTGGCGTGGATAGTCTAGCGATGTGCGCGGACTGACGCTCACAAGGAAGTCACGTTCTCGGAGTGATGTGCAACAAGGCAGAGATGCGAGGAGTACAGCATTGTGTATGTACGTTGACGAGAGCTGTAAACTGCTGTTGAAGAGAACACAGGATCAATCACAACTCCGCTGGTTTGAAAGCTCCGGAGTCAAAGATCTAAAAAAAAAAAATCCCAGCAGATATTTTCCCACGTTCACATCTCCTAAACATATCGCATCAGCCTCGTTCCTGTGCATGTACATCCGGGAAGCAAGGAAATCATTAACACACCTCGAATTTTTTTTAGAAACTGCTGCCATATGCACTGCATTAACGCGCGCTAGCAAGAGAATAGGAGCTCGACGCACCAAACGCTCCGATTCGCTCATCTTCGAGACAGCAAGTACAGCAGCATGCTCGGACCGTGCAGTGAGAGCCGATTCGAGGTGAAGCCGGTGGATACTCAGTTCCAGGTTTATCTGCATATTGATTGGCTGAATTGTCAGCGCATATGACCGAGAATGGATACGCACGCTGAAATGCACCATCGCCTCGTCCAACAAACGACTATACTCGGCGATTTGTCTCTTATTCTCATCTTGACGCGCAAATCGTTGGAGTAGATTCTCGTTGCTGAGGGTGCGGAGGAAATCCCGAATTTCTTTGAGAAGTCTGTTTATCCAAATCAGTCTAGAGGCAGCGAGTGAGTAGTTCACGCACCGTCGAAGTTCGACCACACTCTCCTGCACCTCGGGCGGGAGTTCAATCCCAAAATCCTTTGTCTGCCTATGGATATCTTGCACGAGTTGGGCCGAGCGTTTGGCGATATGCGCGCATCCCTTCCTATTCGACTTCGTTTTCTGGAGCGTCCGTGGACGTCAGTCGGACTTGAAGCAGTAGGCAGAACAACGCAGAGACTGACCTCGCTCAGCTCCAAGACAATCAGGACCGCCGACGCAGCGGACTTGAGAGGTGGAAAGGCGTCTGCGGATGTTTGTATTGCACGGAGAGTGACTTTCGTCGCAGCGAGCGTGTCTGCGGCTGATCTAGAGGAAAGTAGGCGGCGCATGCTCGTAGAGGATGTGAGGAGAGTGGGTGGGCGGACAGCAAGACGAGGGTGGGAGGAAGACAGAAACTGCTGTAGAGGCACGAGGTATTGCGCGGCTTCCCAGCGCTAGAAGCTGTGGAGGTACCGAAATAAGGAGGATGTGTCGGTCGAGGATAGTGAGTATTCTGTAGCCACCAGAGACGCGTAGAAACCGGGCTACACTCGACGCAGGCGAGACAGCGGCAGCTCAGTGGGGCCAGTATCCTATAGAAGCCCCGAGGAACCGAGACCGTGAGGCGTTTGCAAAGCTGTGGAGATGATGCCAAATTAGACTCCAGGCTGTCCACAGATTCCGGCGCCTTGTGACCGCAAGCGGTAAGATAAGGCCTAAAAGACAACACTTGTGTCTTGAGATCACAGAGTTCGGAGAGCCACCGCAAGTAGGACACTTTTCGGGGGAAAGATCAGCGGAAAAGCGCGGAACAGTGAAGGCGAGACAAAGGGGAGAGAACATAGGAGAACATCCAAGTGGCGCCGGAAGCGGCGTGGCGTTGAAGAAAGATCAATGGAAAGCCAACTCTGAGGTGCGTAGGTCCGTCGGATCTCCCTCCTCGGGAATTCATGAGCTGCGGTATGTTTACAGGCCACGGAGGCGAAGTACAAAGACGGCCAAGGCCGGCCTTCATAATGGGTCCTGCATAATTGGCAGCGTAACCAGGAACCACGAGAATACCCACACGCACCCAAGCGCCGTACGCGCCTCCTTCGTAGAGTGGAGAGGGACTGTTGGAGAGAAAAGTCCAATACCCAGCATATGCAATATTATTGATTCGAGTTCACATAGTAAGAAGAACCAGTTCAGCGTCAATGAAACCCAATGAAGTAGTTCCAACGACCCAAAGTTATTCACATGGCCTCACTGGAACTCGGGGTCAAGAGCATCATACATGGGGCACAGCGCCTGCCACTGGGCAGTCTGAATCTGCGATTGCGAGCCGGCAATGTTGAGTGCGGGAGACTCGCCAAAGACGACGGCGAGCCCGACTTCGAGATGCCAGTCAATGTGGCAGTGGAGGAACCACGCGCCCGGGTTGCCGGTGAAGAATCTGAATGTGGTGTTGCCGCCGTTGACTAAGTTTCAGATGAGTGTTATCTTGCCAGTTGAAAGATTCACGTACTGGGAACGACGTCGCGACGCGGTGGGTTGACGTAGTTGGCTGTTGTTTTGAGCGATTCGACAACAACGTCAAAGTTGTGTCCATGCACTAAGAAGGGTGCTATGTGTTAGGTTCAGCGAAACCTGGGATGAATTCACGTACAATGGAATGGATGAGCTCCCGCGCCGGGGATGACAATGTCCACGATAGCATTGGTGGGAAGGACAATAACCTGTTCCGAAGGCATAAAGTCGGTGGGCTGGGCCGCACCGCTAAGCAATTGCAGGAGGACCGGGAGGGATGGCGACACGTAGGACTGTATCGAGTCGTTCGTTCATTCAGCCCAGCCATAATGAAAATAACCACGAACGATTCCGTTGATGTCAAACAGCGGCGGGGTGGGCTGTGAGATGTTCGCGGTCGTGCCATACCCAATAGTTTGAAATACTCTGGTTCGCATTAAGAATGAGCGATATCCGCTGAGCTATCGTCGATGATCAGCGCAGCTCCAATGTAATGGGATGTACACAACTCACCGGCATAAATGTCGGCATTCTGGAATGGCATGGGATCGTGCTCGACGCCGTCGAGCTCCATCACATCTAATCAGCGGGGGAGCTGAGCAACGCCGTGTGGGAGCAGGAAAAAAAGAACGAACCAAACGTATGATTGTCGAAGCTCAACGTCATGAACGGGCGGCATGACAGGGAGAATACTCGGAACCTGATGGATTCGAAGACAATGAATACTGATTCTTGTCTTCGCCGAGAAATGAAACACGAGGTAACTCACCTGTAACGCAGGCCCTTCTTGACCGTAATCACAGCATATGGAACTAGGGAAAGAATTGGCTGTCGAATAGAATACCCTGCGCTGCTGTAGACGTACCTGCAAGTCCACTGTTGTATCGTCTAGTTCAGTCGAGTCAGTCAATTCGCACGCGGTCTGAGCAGACCGATACACACCCTTTGCCGTTGATGAGGACTGGAATAGCAAGAGTCAGCCTGTGTGCAGATCCCACACCGAAAACATACCAGAGTCCATGATCCTGTAAGGCAATTAATTGATTGACGGGACGCCGGAGAGTGGAGATGGAGACTTACGGGATGATCTGAGTGCTGAGGAATTGATTGGTGACTAACGCCATAGTGAGCTTAGATACAGCCGGTGTGTTCTAGACTCACCGTCCGGGGCCAGATTGTCTGCAGAAACCAATCAAACCCGCGCGAAAGAGATGAGAAACGACGTGACGTACGGTACCATTCGCCCAGAGTGATAATGGTGCTTTCTGTGCAATCAAGCAATGAGTCCAAGCGGGGAAGATATTGTGTTGAGTGAAGGTTACTGACCATCGTCGACATCGCTGGAAATTCAATGCATAGCATCAGTTTCACGCAACTCATGATCAACTCTCGGCGTACTAGAGATCTTGCAGCGGGTCATCAGGATCTGAGGAGCGCTGCAGTCAGAAGCGGTCATAGCCTCGGGAGTAAGCGAGATGCTGACCGTAGACCACGAACGCGCCACGCAGACCGTCGCAGTATTGGGTGGACAAATGCGAGTGGTACCAGTAGTTCCCAGTCTGCCCCGCCGTGTCAAATACGTAATCGAAGGTGGTGCCAGGAGCGATGGGGCACTGGTTGACGAACGCGGGCCCGTCCATCCCCGAGGTACGCGCTTGGAAAAAGCCGTGCCAATGCTACAGTATACACAGCATCAGCGTCCGGGCTCTCAAGAGCGGGCGTGGGGGAGAATACATACGATGGAAGTGCTCCGACGCATGCCGGGGTCCGTCAGTTGGTTGTGCGTGTGAATTACCACAGAGTGGCCTTTCTGGACCGTGAATACAGGGCCAGGGAAGGTCCCATTGGGTACAACGGTACTATAAATCGTCTCGCATTAAGAGGCGGCCATATGATCGAGACGAAGGGCCCTGCTCACTCTCGCGTGAAACCATCCGGAGCGAGCTGTGCGTTGACGATGTTGAGGTCAAAAACAACTTGAGCGGCGTAGGAGGCCGAGGGGAGCAGCGCAAGTGCCGCGAGACGAAGGGATGAAGCCAACATCGTGTCGAGAGCAGGCAGTCGGACAAGACCGAGTCGTTGGACCTTTATATACCAACTGCCGATGAGGTGATATGATTTACCCTTCCATCCGTCTCCCTCGGCACCAATCCGGGCGTGGGGTTTACAAGCATTATGAGAAGTGTATCAGAGTCAAGGCCATTGAGGGTAACGCCGGTCGTGAGATGCCAGGGATTGAATTGCAAATATTGATACCAGATGAAAGTCAGAATGAAAGTCTCGATTGACCGCAAGTCTATGTAAATGCCGCAGTTTGCAACAGCCTGCGCGGAGCGGACGTCGAAAGTCGGCGGAAAGGGTGAGAGAATGCTCAAGAATCTTGAATTGTGAATGCGATCGCCGCGCGAGGTCCAGGTTCAGTGACGAACGGGTTCCTGAAGAGAAGAAGCCTTGTCGTCGATTAAGCTATGTCCTGAGAGAACTTGGAAGCCCGAAGATGACCGGCCGACGAGCAGCAGATTTGCCTCCAGGAAAATAATGGAGGCCGCTCAATGCTTATTGTAGCCCAGGGGCAGGAACAGGGCGATGGGACAAGTGGATGGAATAAAGTGCTCCAAGAAAGAAGGAAACCTAAGACACGCGACAGAGAGAATGTTCAAGAATCTTGTCTGTAGACTGCGATGGTCGCGCGAAGATCGATTCGGAGCCGAACGCCTTCCTGGGAAGAGGAGTTGGTCGGCGTCGGTGCATGCGTGAGACAACCCTGAAGATCACCGACTCCAATAGACCAGGTACCTCCAATGATGAGACTCGGACTCGTGTCGACCAGGAACGTCACGGACAGATGCTGCCAGTCGATTTGGGGTGGAGTTTCGGGTCAAAAAGGCGCGGCAAGGAGCGTGGTGTGAAAGGCGGTGAGATACCATTCGTTTGTCCTGCAGTTGGGTACCAACGCAGACAGCCAGAGCCACTACGGGAGATGTAGACTCGCATCCTCCAGAATATAGAACTGCATCGCTGCACACGCAATCAGCGACACACACAAAATGAGGAGAGGAACCTACGATCAACTTCTCCAGACCGTCGTTTCCTCACCAACTCTTCCGCCCTCTCCCAGAAATCCCCACCACCGAGTGCACTTGTATGCCAATCCCTGACATACTCCACACACCACATACACACGAATCTCGGCTGGCGCGCGAGCGCCTCTGGGACCTGTGGCACGAGCGGGGTGCCTGACAAGAGCACGAGCACGAGCACACAGAGGGCTCCACAGTACGAAGGAGCTCGGGGAATACATTGACATACCCACCGTGCGAAAACGCCAGATGCGTTAGCTGAGGGAGGCTTCCCAGGCCACACCATATAGCGAGATCGCGTGGGATGAGAGGGTCGAATACCTGCAGATGGGTAATCCGCGAAAACAAGGAATGCGTAAAGTCGATTGGGTGCGGGAGGAATACCAAGGCAAGTTGTGTCGAGAGCCGAGTTAGCTGTGGCAGAGAACCCAGATTAGCCGCGCAGGGGGAAAACCCCCAGTAGTCAGTGACCGAGGTGCATGATGCGAGGAGCTGGTCCACAAGTCGTGGCGAGTCGTTCACGCAGAGATGCCGAACACAGGTTCGGAGGATTTCGGGTGAAATCGAAAGGGTCCGAGTGAAACCTTCATCATCCTCATGCGGGTATGTACGGCTGCGGCGTAAGCCCCGTGGATGTCCGGAGAGAAGGATAACTCTGTATAGGAGCGGCTCTACCCTGGAAACTTTGAGCGCGAGATGATACGTGTGGTGGATCGAATCACCATTCTTTGACGCGCCAGGCTACTCGCATCAATCGGGGTATGCAATGCGGCTGGGTGTATGCAGCGAGCTCGAATACTTGTCGCTCGAGCTCCGGGGGAAGCATGGCCACGGAGCCTGCGGCTGACATGGGTGGTGGTAGTCGATAAAAGACTGGCTTACGAGATCAACAGGAACAAACTCTGATGATTCACACGACGGCATCACCGCCGCAACACCGCCGAGAAAATAGATAACGACGAATTGCGTGTTAAGGTAGGGGCCAGGCGCATCAATCTACATCACGTGTTTAGACCGTCTGACAAAAACACTATGGGGGCTTCGAGCGAGAGAAAAATCGCAAATCGGGCTCCGTAGACCTCAAGGTATGGACTATACTCAGGGCCTGACGGAGCCGGATTTGTGAATTTCGGGATGTGGAGAGTGTTAATAGCGATATAAGTACAGACATGCTTGCACGTGATGTAGGTCGATGCGCCTGGCCCCTACCTTATGAAGATCGAGTCAAGGGAGATCTAACCGCAGACTCTCATCGTTTTCGAGAGCATATTCGAGAACTACAACAGAGCTGAGCACCAAGAGCACGATCAGCACAAAAAAGGACTCACGACCAGCTCTTCGCCTCGTCACAAAGTCCTCCGCCCGGGTCCAATAATCCACACCACTGAGGGCACCCATATGCCAATCTTGAATGAACTGCGCACACATCATCCACACAAAGCGCGGGTCCCTGGCAAGCTCCTCCGAGACCCTCGGCGGCATGCGTTCTCCGCCTAGCCCTGCGAGACCACCGGAGAAGAGCATGACACGATATCGAAGTCGCTCGACCCTAATATCCGAGGAGTGAGGAGACTCATGACCAAGGTTTCGGGGACTCACCAGCGTTTGACACGCCAGGCGACCAGTATCAGAATGGGCACCGACAATGGGTCGGCGTAGGCAGCCAGCACGAATATTGTGTGCTCGAGTTCAGGCGGAAGACACGGTTCGACCCTCTTCTGTTGAGTACGTGTCGCAGGAGGGAGCGGGACGTCGGGCATGAGGCCTGGGGATGATGACAGTCGGAAGCAAGAGCGTGTGATAGCCTGATCATGTGATTCTGATCCGAGTCATCTCTCTTGCTCCCGACCTTCATGTCTTTGGCAAGTCTGTCTCATCCAGAACCCTCATCGTACTGAAGACCTCCTTAGATTAACGCAACATCCGGGGAGCCGCGTCTGCCACCAGAGTTGGAGCGAATGATCTTTCAGTTGGCCGCACATTCTGAGCCACTCTCTGTACCCAGCCTCGTGCTGGTTGCTTGGCGGGTCCGACGATGGTATGTAAACCCGACTCCCCGCTCTGCGCTGCTTCATTCTTGACTTTCAGGGTGCAACATCTGAGATACCGTGTCCTTCTCCTTGCCGAGGATCCCAACGCACCGCACGGTGTAAGGGCGTACCCTCACAATGACGACTCGGAATTGTCCCGGCTTCGTTCGTTGCCACCTTCAATCTTGCGCGATTCCGTCCGTCACCTGTGCGTCGACCTGCCTGGCTCCCAAACAGTCGAGTTTCTCCTCTCCACCTGCTCCTCAGTCGAAAACCTCTGGGTGCTCTCACAAAAACTTCCACTCATCAGCGCCCTGCCGCTCAAACGCCTCCACAGTATGCTCACCGTCTTGTTCTTCCCCCACCCCATCGACTTTACAAACGTCCTCTTTTCCCGCCTCACGCATCTTGAAATATTCGACCGCCACTGCCACCGCCGAGTCGAGCCGAGGACCTGGTCCGGCCTGAAATGCCTTCCGCATCTCACGCACCTGGCCTTCCACGACGAAGAGCTGATCTCAATCTTCGTCGACCTACTGCGTATATGCACTTCCCTGCGGGTCTTCGTGCTCATCAGTACGATCGCGCCGCCTCCGCCCTCAGTTCCACGGGAGCTTGTAGAGGAACCACGCTTCGTTTGGATGGTTCGTACCAAGTCTATGAGGGACTGGCATGCGGGCGCTGTTTCTGGGGTGGATCATTGGACGAGGGCGGAAGATTTTGTGGAGAGGCGGAGATCTGGGTGTAAGTCCCTTTTTAACAGTCCCTGAATCCGGAGTAACGTGCCTTTCAGTTCAAGAGTATGCTCTTACCGAGGACGCAAGTCTGCTTCTCCCGTTGCCGTAGTGGTGTGCGGCGATATTCGGTTTCATGGTCTCAATATGCATTCATCCGGTCGGGAATAATACGCTCATACATACATCAGTACATCGAGATATCGCACTCTCATTTCCTTCCCCCAATCCGTGTCTCGCGTATAAACACAGCCGAAACGAGGGCACACCCCGCCATCGCAGCTGAGAACCACATCGTCACCAACACCGCGCTCTCATCCGCCGCACGCACGACGGCGGCGACCTCGGGGTCTAGCTGGTCGATGTATGTAAGCGATTCGCGAACGCGACGGACAATCTGGATGTGAGTTGGTGAGCAACCTGGGGAGAGATTGCATATCGGGTGAAGATGCGCGCACCTCGTCAATGTCCAGATCAACGTGCGTCAACTTCTCGCGGAGGGAGGATCGGAGAGAGGTTTGGAGGAGGGTGCTACCGATAGAGAGTCCGACGACGGAACCGAGCGAGCGGAAGAGGTAAGATCCTGATACATTTCAGGTACTGGATGGCAACGAAGAGCAGATCTAGACGAACCGGCGGTGGCCATCGCTTGGTCTGCGGGCCCGGCATTCGAGATGAGTGCGATGAGACTCGTCGTGATTCCAATTTATTGTTGGATGATGTTCGATGAGTGTGAACAAGAGAAGAATAATGCATTCCGTGGTTCAGCTACAGGCTTATATACTACGGATAATATCTAGAATATTCTACTATAGTGAAGAGAGACTTAGTAATAGCTGAGTAAATAGAATCGGGTAGAAGGTCGGGGAATAATGATTACTACAACACTCCCCCTCAAGCGCGAGTCATTCCAAGTCGAGAGACGAAATACTCGTGCTTGGACTTGTCGAGTGCTTTGGTAAACAAGTCCGCGGTGTTCTCCGAGGTAGGGCAGTAGGAAACTGATACTTCGTTAGAAGTGAGGTTCTCCCGAATGAAGTGGTGCCGAACGTCGATATGTTTGGAGCGGGCGTGGAAACCAGAGTTCTGCGCGAAGGAGATAGTGCCGTGATTGTCAACGGAGATGTGAGTGGGAAGATGGGGTGTGTAGCCGAGCTCAGAGAGCATGCTACGAAGCCAGAGAGCTTCGCGGGTGGCTGATGCAAGAGCCATGTACTCTGCCTCCATGCTCGATAGCGCCGTGGTTGGTTGCTTCTTTGAGTTCCAAGTCACGACTCCCCCTGCAAGGGTTGAGAGGTAGCCGGTGACAGATCGG
Organism: Roridomyces roridus; assembly: GCA_029378245.1. NCBI lineage: Eukaryota > Fungi > Basidiomycota > Agaricomycetes > Agaricales > Mycenaceae > Roridomyces > Roridomyces roridus. Next base: position 4,484 of record JARKIF010000360.1, on the reverse strand, counting down.
CGGTCGTCAGGTGAATTAGCCCAGTCGGCGTCGGAGAATAACTCAATGGTGGAGTGCTGATCCGACGTGTATTTGATACCGAGATTGACGGTGCCGCGAAGATAGCGGAAAACTCGTTTGACGGCGGTGAGGTGAGCGGGGCCGGGATTCAGACTGAACTGGGAGAGAGTCTGAACGGCAAAGGAGATGTCGGGCCGCGTGGAAATGGCGGCGTACATGAGTGATCCAACCATGTGCTGATAGACACGTTTGATCTCAGGGTGAGACTCCGAGTCGGGTGTCTTGGTGAGTTTCACGTGGGGATCCATTGGTGTGGCAGAGGGGTTGGAGTTCTGCATCTGGAACCGCTCGAGAATCTTGGTGATGTACTGTGACTGGCTCAGAAAGATAGAACCATCAGTGTCTCGAGTGATCTCCATTCCCAAAAGTTGGCGAATATCACCGAGTTTCTTGATATTGAACATCTGCTCAAGTTCGGATTCCGCGGCAACGATGAGCGCGGGCGATGATGCAAGGATGGTCATGTCATCAACATGAACGGCTATGATCGTGATGTCGGTGCCGCTACGTTTGATGTAAACGCACTGGTCGGATAGAAGGCGTGAGTATCCGCGGGAGAGGAATGATGAATTGAGCTCGATGTTCCAGACACGGCCGGACTGCTTAAGACCATAAATAGCCTTGTTGAGTCGTAGTGCAAGAGTTGTGCCGTCCTGATATAACTCGGGTTGTTGCATGTAAATCTCCTCGTCGAGCTTGCCATTGAGGTAAGCACCGATAACGTCAACCACATGTATGTCAAGGTTGTAACGGGCGGCGAGAGCGAGAAGTAGACGGATGGTTTCCATGCGAACGACGGGTGCAAAAGTTTCATCAAAGTCGATGCCGGGGATCTGAGAAAATCCTTTAGCAACGAGACGGGCCTTGTAGCGTGTGATAGAGCCGTTCTCGTCGCGCTTCACACGGAAAACCCATTTACAGGGAATGGCGGTGCGATCACGGGGTAAAGGTGCTGGGGAAAATGTATTGAGGTTACGGAGCTGATCCATTTCCTCATCCATCGCTTTCTTCCACTCAAGCCAGTCGGGCCGTGACTTAGCCTCATCAACTGTGAGTGGATCATTGGAGATGGGATCGGAATTTACGGCAGGCAGTGCAAAGCCGAGTAGTGCACTGTCGGGCTTAGCGTACTTCCGAGTGCGTGGGCCGAGAATGATGTTGTCCTCCGAGATGGCACTGCTGATGTCGTGTGGTGCCTTCGGGCGGGGTGCAGTGGCCGGTGATGTGGGAATGGATGGGGCAGGTGTCAGAGTGCTCGGAGTGGGAGCAACGGGAGACGGTGGAGTGATGGGGGCGGCTGTTGGCGTCGTTTGCGTAGCCTCAGGCTCAACCGGAGTGGATTTTGACGTGGAATCCAATAAACTCTCCCCCTTGAGCGGAGGCGGAGCTGTGTCAGATGTGACAGGTTCCCGGATGAAAGTGATGTTCCGTGAGGTAAGTACCTTGTGCGTATGTGGGTTGTAGTAACGCCAAGCACCGGATTCGTCGGAAAGTCCAACAAATTTGCAAGATTTAGTCTTAACAAAGACTTTACCGTTCTTGCCATCCTGCTGCAAGACTTCGCAGGGATTGCCGAATTCCTCTAGAGCACTGACGTCAGGCTTCTTTCCTGTATAGGCCTCGTCCGGTGTAATCTTATCACCGAGAGCGCGCGAGGGTGACCTATTTTTCAGGTACGTGGCGTAGGCAACGGCTTCGGGCCAGAGGGAAAGGGGTAAGCTGTGTGCGGCGAGCATGGCACGAGCATGCTCAATAAGCGTGCGATTGAGCCGCTCGGCAACACCGTTCTGCTGAGGTGAGTAAGGTGCCGTGAGCTCAAGACGGATGCCGCGGGAGCCGAGATAGTCGCGAACTGCCTTAGAAATGTATTCCTTGGCGTTGTCACAATGAAAAGCTTTGACACGTTTGCCGGTTTGCGTGGAAATGTACGCATTGTAGTGCTGCATTTTGTCTATGACCTCCGTGCGCTTCTTCATGAAGTAGAGGATAGTGCGGCGTGTCTTTGCGTCCGTGAAGCTGATGTAATAGCGCTCGCCCGAGATGCCGGTGACGCGCGATGGTCCCCAAACATCTGTGAAAGTGTTGTCACCGATGTCAGAATATGTCCGTTCAGCCTCGGCTGGAAACGGAGTGACGTGTGACTTGGCTTTGATGCATGCCACGCACTGTGCTGAGGGTGTGCTGGTGGGATCAACCCTCATCCCATTGACCATGTTGTTGTTCTTCAACATCCGGATGGATGCCGGCGAGATATGGCCAAAAATACGATGCCATTTGTCCCATGAGTGTGCGGGAGCAACGGCGGCAAAGGTTGGTACAGTGGAAACGGCGGGTGCAGTCGGAACGGGTGATGGGACTGATGGAACAGCGGGCATGGCGGCGGCGGCGGCCGTGATGCGGTTGGCAGGTTGAGTGATCTGGAGTAAGTAGAGGTTACCGATCTTTCTGCCACACATGATTTCGCGTCGACTGGATCCCTTGGTGAATATGTGCATGTAATCACCGTCAAATTGGATCAGAAAGCCAGCATCGGCAATGCGGCTGATGGACAAGAGGTTGTATGGCGAGCTGGGGACATGAAGGGAATTATTGAGTGTGATGTTGTATGCCGAACTCTTGACATGAGAGGCAATGACAGCGGAGCCGGTGCCGTCGCATTTCACACTGCCGAAACCAGTGATGGTTCGGTCACTGTGCGCGTAAGTGGTGAATAATTCCCGCTTCTTGATGATGTGAGACGTGGCGCCAGAATCGGCGAGCCAGGCGTCAGGGGACAGAGCGGGTGCAGTGGAGTCCCGTGCCATAAAAGCAAAATCAGGTGATTCGGGGCTGGGGATTGGTTCCGCGACGTGTGCATGATTCTTATTGGCATAACGCTCCTTCGATTGGCGCGTGTTCTGCTCCTTCTGGGACTGTGTGAATGTTCTCCCAGCTTTCACGTCGCGGCAATCCGAAACCATGTGCCCAATTCTGCCGCAGCCATAGCATGTGACTTTGGCGTTGAATTTGGCGGGCTTGCCGAATTTCTTGCCGTGTGCCGGGAGCGCTACCTCGTCGGATGAGGGTTTGGCTCGTCGCCGGCGGTCCTGCTCGAGAATACGAGCCACAAGTTTGGTGGAGTCCGTCAACGATGCCGTGTCGATGCCTGAGGTAAAAGTGTCCCAGGAATCCGGCAGTGACGTGAGAAGGGTGATGGAGTATTCCTCCTCCGATAGTTTGGCGCCCTGTGCGGCCAACTTGGTGCGTAGATTTTTGAGAGCTCGAATGTGCTCTTCAACGTTCCCACCTTCCTCGCAGTGGAGGCGTGAGAGTTGCCGACGGAGAAGGACGATGGCGATCACACCTTTCGGCTGATAGGTGTCGGCAAGGGTGGTCCAGGCTGTGGATGACGATGTGGCGTCAGTAATGTACACCAACGGATCGTCGGAAACACGAAGACGGATCTGGGAGAGGGCCTGTCGGTCCTTACGATCCCAATCAAGAATTTCCTTCGCCTTCGCGCCCTGTGGATCAACGATTTCTCCACTGGCGTTAAGGGTGTGGACGGGGCGTGGAATAGTACCGGTGACATATTCGATCAGATTCTGATCGGTGAGAATGTCGGTTATTTTCACAGCCCATGTAGCGTAATTCTCCTCCCCAAGGAGATGCTGGATGCGGTAGGCGGATGTCGATGATTCGGACATGATGATAATGTGGTGATGCTAGGTGTAGATCGAGAGGCGTCGAGTGTGCGTCGAAAAACGGTGATCAAAGTGTGTGACGGTTTGAGCTGTCAAGCTGGTGATAGACGTGTGATTATTCGGGAGAAGTTCAGTTACGGCCGGGGCCCATAACCTATTGTTGGATGATGTTCGATGAGTGTGAACAAGAGAAGAATAATGCATTCCGTGGTTCAGCTACAGGCTTATATACTACGGATAATATCTAGAATATTCTACTATAGTGAAGAGAGACTTAGTAATAGCTGAGTAAATAGAATCGGGTAGAAGGTCGGGGAATAATGATTACTACAACACAATTCCTGCAAGTCATTAGGGCTCAGCTGGGATTGACGTGGACGTGGACGTGGACGTGGCACGCACCGTTGCCTACGGCAGAAACGACGGTACCTGTGAAGGAAATTAGTGCATTTCCCACAGTGCGACGTCGACCTACCCATAGCAACACCCACAGCAGATTTCTCCACGACCCCAGCTTCAAAGACAGTCAAGAGCATACCCATCACCATCGTCACATACGCGGCAACCGTAATCCAATAATATCTCCCCGAAGCCTGTATAACGAGTCCGCCAAACAGACTCCCAACGACACCACTGCACACGCTCGGAATGAGCCAGAAGCCAACCTCCGAGGCGGACTTTCCGAGCACAGCCTGGTAAAAGAGCGATACATGGAAAATCATGCTGAACGCCGACATGAGT